>NQVE01000162.1:937500-1042500 GCA_003260385.1 Cuscuta australis | reverse complement strand
TAAAAATTCAAAATAATATTTATTTGTAAATATAATAATACTTGATAATCTTCATCATTAAGCATAACACTTATTATTAAAAATAATAATTGATTTTTAATAATAATAATAAATATAATTATTAAAATAATACGGAGTAATAAATAATAATTAAAATTATAATTACTAATTATAAAAATATTATTATATTATTATTAATATTAATTACTTAAATAATTCATAGTACGGGATTGTTGTTTTTATTGGATATGACAAAAGGCTACACTACTGAGTTGGGTTACGCCTGACTGATGGGGCAAAAAGAAAAACCTAGTTGGTTCCCTTTTGTTTGGAGCAACCTTACTTTACCCAAACACCAATTCTTCCAATGGTTGATTACCCAAACACCACCCTATGGCACAGCTGCAGAAGACCAAGAGCATATATTTAGTAAGTGTGTTTAGACTACTAAGCTACTAGATAGAGTATCGAACTGGATGGGCTACAGAATTGAGGGTGATGGGGTTAAGAGATAAGGCAGTACATAATGAAAACAAAGGGGGTTAGAAGGAAACAACTAACAAGTGCCAATGCTGTAGCATGTTACGCTATTTGGAGAGCCAGGAACAAGTTACTCCACTCAAAAACAACGCCAAAGATGGAGGAGACACTGGAATGGGTGAAGTATACAACATCAACCTACTGAACAAGGAGAGGAAAGGGGGAATGCTGAGTATATGTGGTGTTTAATTTGGTTTATGTAATTAGAAGTAGATATATTTGATTGTAAACTTGTTGGTGGTGATAAATGAAGAAGGTGATTTTGTTCAAAATAAAACATTAAAATAAATAATTATAATGATAATCATCATCAATAATCATAACACTAAGTATTAATAGAAAAAATAATTAATAATTAAAATTTTTTTAATAAATATACTTATAATAATAATAATAATTAAAATAATTATTATTAATAGTAAAAATTATTTTTATTATATTAATAATAATTATTAATTATAATTAATAATAAATTTTTATTATTAATATAATAATAATTAATTAAATCTGAATTAAATAAATTTATAGCTGATCAAATCAGATTATATGATCAGCTATGAATATTTTTATTATGAACTAAAGTTTGAAATGTTTGAAATTTTTTTAATATTTACGTTAACGAGGTTAATACTTTTGTCCGAAAAAGGCTGCAGACTTGACGGATTGTAAAAAAGTGTATTTAGTTATAATATAAATGTAATAAAATTGTATTCATTTTAAAATATAGTCGAATCAATATCTTATGGGACTGAAGAGTATTATCCCATCATGATAGTTATTACTCTCTTCGTCCCGCAAAACCTTTCTCCTTTCTTTTTTCATCTGCCCAAAAAATCTCTCATTTCTATTAAAAAGTCTCTTTACCCCTATTATATCTTAACCTACCTATCATATCACATTTTTTTACTATTAATCTACCCATCACCATCCAAAGGCATTTTTGGAAAGTCAACACCAAAATACACTCTCCTTAAATTCTTTAAAAGTCAACAATGAGAATATTTTGTGAGACGAATAATATTTATTGAAAATACAGAGAAATTTCATTCTTTAAATATTACTACCTCCGTCCCAGAGTATTTGTCCACTTTCATTTTTACACACCAACTTCTTTAATCCATTTTATCTTGTAATTTGTATATTAAAAAATTATAGAAATTATATATTAATAATCTATATGTTAAGACAAATCAAACAAGATCACACATGACTATCTTTAGGCTTACACATTGAGAGAATTTAATGAGTCAAAGTGCTTAGATAAACAGTTCCAAAAGTCTAAACTGGACGAATATTCTGGGACGGAGGGAGCATATAGAATAAAAATAACTTCCTCCGTGTAAAAATTAAGAAGTTTTAAAATGTAATTGACTTCCAGATATGTAGAGCTAGTCCTAAAATGGGATTCATCATTGTCTACAATCCTATCACCTGAACCTTCCTCTGTTTTTACTTGTTTCATTCTCAATTGAGAATCATGCTTGAAACTACAAAGCTTAGTCACAAGACTTTTTTTATCTTTTAATTAGAACTTGACCACCTTGTGATCTTTCCTCTAATGTAGAAATTACAGAAGGTCTATGCTTCTTTCTTAGTTCTTGCAATCTATCTTCAATTACATTTGAAAACCCCATACATGCAGTCAACACAAATTGGCTGCTATCAAAAGTGGAACCAGCTAGGGATTGTAATAAAGTGATGGCATCTCCAGAATCATTGGTTGCCACCATAGCAGGACATGTTGTTATTTGAGAATCATAACATCCTCTCATTGAAAGTGTTATAATAATAGGAAGCAAGAAATTACAGCACAAGTGCTTAGTCTATACCATATAACTCCATATATCAAAGCAAGTGCAGTTCGAAATAGCATGACATGACTCCCTTCAAACAAAAGTACATCCCAAACTCGTAGAATGAATAGCTTGCCATGCTATTTACAAAAATCAAATTAAAGTTCCCTTATTTCACAATATCATTCACCACTTTCCCATGGAAGCATATTTACAAAAATTGAAAGAAACCAAGGTGCAGATATCCATGTAACCTGCATTCCCAAGTAATCTAGATGATTTACCGCAGCAAATTAATTTATTAAGAACCTAGTAATCACCTATATAGCAAGAATCAAGCATTCATCTATAAAACAATGTACGGACCCAGTTTAGGAAACCTCTGACGCATCAACTCTTCATAAACAAGTTGGTCAACCTGAAAATGGAAGAAATTGCCGATGTAACCAGTGCAAGTTGTAGAGTCATAATGAGTAAAAATGGTAAGCAAACCTGAGACTCGGATCATTTCTTGTGAGAAACATCCATCAAAATAGTCATCCATAATGCCCACAAAGGCCCTGAAAGATTTAACAATGGTTAAACGGAACACCTGTAAAATATCTAACTCTATGTAAAACTGTAAAAGTTTTAATCAATATCGGTTTTCCTCTATATTTTCCTAACGCATTTTTCCTTTTACCTACCATTTTAGGTGTTACAAACATGTTCCAAACATAGCTGGAGCATATCAATATAGGAGTCTGGTGCAGTTTTAGAAAGAACCAAAATTAAATGAGGACGCTATTGAAGTTCAACATTGCGGACCAAAGGAAAATGTGAAAAGATGATTTCAAGTATTTGAACTCTATCATACAAAAGGAAAGATGGAAGACGCCATCACACACCATATTTAGGTAGGGTGGTTAAAGTGACGGGTTGTCCCTTGAGTGCTTCCCAAAAAGGCCTCATTGAAATCAAATAGCTAATTTTATAGGGTTGCCATTGAAATTAAATAGCTGATTTTAGTAAATATTTCCCCTCGTGTGCATGTGTAATGATTTTTGTTTTGCCATTCAATTCGTGTGTAGAATAATGTATCACAAACCATAGAGAATTGTTGTATAAATATTTGATTATTGTGTTTTCATACAAAAGATGCTTCACTCCATATAAATATAATACTCTATGCATGCTGAACCAAATAAGATTGTAATTATGTCCAAATTAAAGATAATTTTCTCTTTTTATAAATATGACATCATATTTGTGTAAATTTCATCAATGATACACGAACTTTCATAATTATTTCACTTCGGTACATAAACTTTAATTCCTATTGCAAAAATACACCAACTTTCAGCATTTCTTAACCAATGGTCAATTAGCCGGAATCCAGGTCACCTCACTTTGAGCCAAATTACAATATAATTTATGCATTTCTAATTTTTCAATTTAACCACCCTTTCCTTTTCTTGTTCACACCCGACCCCCTTGCTTTACTCTTTCTTGGATTTGCTTCATTTTTTGCAGATTTCCTCGGCCAGAATATGCTTTGAGGCTGGAGTTCTCCTGGGAATTTCCCAATTCCGAGCTCTCGGACTTGTATTTCTTGATTGGCTGATTGCTGGAACCCATCCGGAAAAACAAGAAACCATCGGAGCAAATCGGGATCTAGAAAGAAGTGCTGCGAGATTTCAGGGTGAACGAGGAAAGCATCACCCCTGATTTGATGATTTGCCATCAATGAGGGATTCATCTTATGAGAGGAATGATAACCAGAGGTGCGAGCGCAGCCAGCCAGAGAAATCTCGCTGGAGGAGTGTTGTAGCTTCCCAGCCTGCCAATCAGCTGCTCTTTGAACACAAACGCCTGATTTCTGACCGAACTGTTGGCTCCACCTCCTCCAGCGTTGCACACCGCCTGGAGACGAGACCATTGAGCTCAACACCAACTTGAACGGATCATATGGATCAACTAAAAATTTCCCAGCCGGAACTGAACAGATCACTTCCCGGATTTCGGATTCTTTTTGGCAATGCAATTTCATCATTGGGAAACAGGTTTGCTCACCCATGACTAGAAATTGAAGTTCTTGAATGGTTGGTAATCAAAGAAATCAAGAATTAACAAAAGAAGACAAACAAAGTTCAGTTCTTTGGCAAGTGCACAGTGTCTTTAGTTTGACCTTTTATTTTCATTTTTATTTTTAAATTACAGGGATAGGGGGGTGCTAAAGAAGAAGAAAGGGAAAGAGTCTGCTGAGAAGAAGAAAAGGAAAATGGGGTCAAATTGAAACATTAGAAATGTATATATTGCAATTTGGTCCAAAATGGCCTATACGGGACCTGGAAAGCGGCTAATAGACCATTGGTGAAAGAATGCTGAAAGTTGGTACATTTTTGCGATAAGAATTAAAGTTTATGCAACGAAGTGAAATAGAGCTAAAAGTTATGTAACATTAGTGAACTTTACCCCACCATATTCATGCTAAACAAAACTTTAGCATTGAGCACGTCACTTAAAAGCTTACCAGAAGGCATTTTCCTCTGGCATCATGAGTAGCAACAAATCGGCAAAAAAATTCACTGCCTGCATGTGATATGCTTCACAGGTCAGTTTTTGCAAATCCGCTCTCGAAATTTTCCTGGTCAAATTCTTCCTTAGCCCTCCGAGCCTTCAATATTCCAAGTAAGTTCCAGGTTCTTCTCTGCTTTTTCCTTACCGGTCATGTCTTCCGAGGATAGCCATAACGTTTCAGGTACCTCGTATGCATCCGCATCCGAATATTCTTTCTCGTCTTCTTCTTCATCTTATTCTTCGTCTACATCCCAGAGAAACAGGTCCCGGAGGGCATTTCGATTCCAAATCCTTCACCAATCAACAGGAACCGGGTCCCTTTGAACTAGACAAAGAGACCTGGGAGGAGTGGGAACACCTTCTCTGGGAGGCAAGCTATTTTCTACTCCCTACCGATAATGTTAGGGGATTCCCCACGGTAGTTAGGGCATCATAAGTCATTTGTAGGGGGGGAGTTTTATCTTGGAATGAAGGGGATAGAATAGATTGATTGCTTGGACTTTAGCAGCTTCATATTCTTATGGATATGGAAATTTTTCTAATTTTTTTAAATTGATGTGAAAATGTCAACATGTGTAGTTCTATATAATTTGTCTTTTCTGTGTGTCTATTTCGTAGTGAAATACATGTTGATGTGTCTCTCTAGATACTTGTGCTCTTGATTGTTAATATTTCACCCCTTTGAAAGATTCCAAAGCTTTAGTTGATCTTCAAAAGTAAAGTGTGTGAGGCTGGAAAAAAAGATCTAGTTTCAACTTTCAACGGCTTCTAATAAGACTAGATCTTTGGTTCGTACCGATATCGTACCAAATACTTCGGTTCCGTATGGTATTTTACCTCGTACCGATCCCGATCTCGAATTATTAGTTTTGTTTGAATTGGTTCAGTTTTGGTTTTGATAAATATTGGGATGAATATATATATATATATATATATATATATATATATATATATATATATATATATATATATATATATATATATATATATATATATATATATATTATATTATATATATATAATATATATATATATAAATATAATATATGTATATATATATATATATATATATATATATATATATATATATATATATATATAGGGATTGACTCTAGTGAGATGACACCTTAGGGTGATATGACATGCTTCGGTCAGATGACACAAAGATCACCACTAGTCACTACAAAGCTCATCAACGCACAATGCAAAGCTTACTTGGAAATAAAGCAAAGCTCACCACTTTGAACCCCAAAACTCACCTTTTTTTAAAATTTTAAAAATTAAAAAATTAATTAAAAATAAAATAACAACACCGGGCAACCACCGGTCAATGGCGACGGAGCAGCAGCGGCGGTGGCTGCCAGATTCCGGCGACCGGAGACCGGCGGTGGCGACCGGCGTCCGGAGACCGGCGGCAGCGGCAACCAGCTCATCACATTACACTGCAAAGCTCATCACATTATGGTGAGATGACATGCTTCGGTGAGATGACGTAAAGCTCATCACATTACACTGCAAAGCTCACCAATGGCCAATGTAAAGCTCACCTGGAAATAAGGCAAAGATCACCACTTTGAACACCAAAACTCATCTTTTTTTTATTTTGAAAATTAAAAAATTAATAAAAAATAAAATAGCAACACCGGTCAACCACTGGTCAGTGGCGGCGGCGCGGCGGAGGTGGTCACTGGTGGCGGAAGAGGTCGGCGGCGGAGGAGGTGGTCGCTGGAGGCCGGTGACGGCGGAAGTCGCCGGCGGCGGCGGCTGGCGGAGGTCGCCGGCGGTGATGGTCAACGGTCAATGGTCAAAGTCTAGTCAGCACCAATTCCTTTGATTTTTTTTTTCAAAAAAAATTCAAAGTGTTGAAAAAATATGGTGAGCTTTGCATTACCGTTTAGTGAGCTTTGTAGTTGTATTTGGTGAGCTTTGCATTGGCCAGTGGTGAACTTTGTGTCATTTGACCATAGCATGTCATCTCACCGTAGGGTGTCTTCTGACCGGAGTCAATCCCATATATATATATATATTTGGGATTGACTCCGGTCAGATGACGGTTCCCATCAGATGATACGCACGCTGTCTTTATTTTTCGCTCTCGTTCGCCCAATTTCTTTCTTTCTCTTCCTTCCTTCCCAATCAGCTTCATCTTTCTCCTTCGACCCAAATAAACCCTAATCACTCCTCAATCGCCATCGTCAGTTTGTTCGCAGCATATTCTCTTTGGTTTCGGATTTTCTCTCCAGGTTTAGTGGCGCCACTAAGAAAGCTATTTTTTCTCCAAGTAAAATTTCCAAATTTCTTTTTGAAATAACAAAGCAGGCATGTTATGGGAACATGGAAGGTATGGGTGTTGGTGTCATAAGTCATAACCATGAGGCAATTGGAAACTTTCAAGGGGAATTTGAATACGTGGAAGATGGATTTGAACAAAAATGATGTAAGTCTTATGTCTTTTTTGTTTATAAGGTGAAATAAGATAAAATTATCACACATTTTATCTTATTTTAATTGAAGTTTAAATTTCTTGGTAGGTAAATGGATTAAGAATGCTCTGTGTCCGATATAGCTACGAAATGCTCACCTCTGATCATAATCAACTTGCCGTACAAGTGAAACGGAAAGTGGCAGAATATGGCAAGTTTATCAACTAGAATATGTGTCACACTTGGACACATACAGTGACAGTTTGATTTTTGGCCTAATGTCTGATTTGATTAAGTTTTAGCAATCTAATTTTGGGTTATTATGGTGTTGAGAAAACAGGATATGATTTGTGTGGATATAGGACTAGGTTAACATTTGTAATATCCTCATTTTGCTTCTGTAGGTGTCAAGCAGTCGTGATGCTTGGAACATTTTTCATTTCAGTCCACTCTTTAGCTTGTAACAACTGGATAGCTTTTGTACCCTGGCCTTTCTGATTTTTATCTTCTAATGCAATATTTCTTAAGTGCTTAGTTGTGTTAGGCTTCCTTCTTGGCTTTGATTTGCTTGGCAGCTAATAAATCCCCTCAAATTTCACCATTCCTGGCAACTAATCCCCGAGAAGCGCACCTATAAGTTATAGGTAGCTATGGCTACCAGAATAAAGAGTCCAGTTTGACCTTTCAGCCTCATGCCCTGCAGTATATTGATTAATTCTCTTTATTGATAAGTGGTTACAATTAATTCTCTTTTTGCGGATGACAGTTTTTGTTTTACTTACACGACTTGGAGAGTCGATATTGGTTATCTTAGATGAATATCTGGATTTAGATGTACAACCTAATAATATAATCTTAAAATATAGAAAGTTGATGCTACTGGTTACTTCGTATAAGTTATAATTTATATTCACATTGTAATACAATTATTTATTTTCAATTCACTTTAGTATTTTTCAAATAAATATAATCTTTAATTTTATGAATTACTCCATCATCATGTTATATTTTTCTTTTCGATTATTTACAGAGTCAATTTAGATATTCTTCCGTTACATGTTTTCGTCTATTATTTTCTTAAAAATTAGTTATGAACTTATTTTATAAAATGTTTTGTGTTATTTTTTAATCTATTATTTTTAAGTTTATATTCAAAGCCAATATTTAAATAAATTCAATAAAAAATGTTATGCGAAACATTATAAACAAAAATGAGACAAAATGTTTCAAAAAATACTTTTTTATTTAATGCACGACATGTCGTGTGTTCATTAAACATCTTACAAACACGACCCCACGACATGAAACTTCTGGGTCCGCCCCTGTTTGCGAGCTAAACTCTAACATTAAATCACAGAATCCAACTTCCAACGTCCCAAAAAGAGTCGCTTGTTGTTGTTTATGAGGTTTGACTGAAGTTATTTTTCAATTTAATTTATTTTAAATATAATAAAGAATTAGAAAATGAAATTAATATATTTAAAAAATTATATAAAGAATCCAACAAAATAAGAAACTACTACTCCCTCCGTCCCTGAGTGTTTGTCCACTTTCATTTTTGCACACCATCCAATGCACTTCTTTAATCCATTTTATCTTGTAATTTGTATATTAAAAAATTATAAAAATTATATATTAATAATCTACTTCGTATATGTTAAGACGAATCAAACAAGATCACACATGACTATTTTTAGGCTTACACATTGAGAGAATTTGATGAGCCAAAGTGCTTAGATGAACAGTTCCAAAAGTCAAAAGTGGACAAACACTCAGGGAGAGGTGGTCAAGACTCAAGAATGTTGTCAAAGTATGGTTATAGTAGTTCGTACTACATAATATTTTCAAAAGGATATTTGCCAACACGCCCTAAATGGTAGTCCGAGTCTTCGTCCGGAGTATCAGATTTTTATCCGGAGTCTTCTCCTTTAGAGATACGTTTCCGTGCTCCATCCTTCATTCCTTCCTCGTTCGTCTGAATCATCTTATTATTATTATTATAATCGGGGTGATCTTCCTGAAATAGATCACTTTTTAATTCACTTCTGTATGAGCTCCATGATCTTAATGCATTCATTTCATGAAAAGATTTGAATTCTCGTCTTCTTTTTATGAACAGTCTAGCTGGTTTGATGAACTGTAGGTTTTCTGTTCATTCCCCCCCCCCCGATCAGGCGATACTATCTAACCAGTCATACATCTGGATTCGAACAATGCCCTTCTTGTACTGAACGCACCAGAGTTTTGTGATCGGGCTCTAGGTTTAGAGGAGTGATGGAGTGATTTGTGGAAGTTTCAGTTCCAGCGATTGGGAAATTTGGGTGAGCTCTGGATTTTAGGCTTGTCTGATTAGGCGATTCTCCAGGCGTTAGGTTCTAAATTAGCTGTTTGAAAAAATCGTTGCTTTTGAAGAATTTGATGTTCAGCAGCAAATTGAACAGTGGGTAGAGAGTACATCTGATGATGATGGCCTTGTTGAATCCTGGAGGGGGGCTTGAGGTGTTGATGCGTGGCGGTTTGGATGATTGTTCGTCATTTACAGACGATGTGGATGACAAAAATAGCCGGCTTACTTATCGGATGCCTGCTGCAGAGGGGGACAAGCTGGCGGAGTCATCTGATGCCAGAGGGCACCATCATTCAAGGGTGTTGAGTAGGTGGCCTGCCGGGCATGCATTGGAGATGATCAACACATCAGAAATGAGGAACCCTGAGTCCGAGTTGATGGCATTTTCTCCTTTAAACACGGTCTCCATGCCCAATTCATCATCATCGAGGGAATTATTGTCTGGTACGGAAAGGGTGGCACATCAGATGAGTTTGAGCATGTCGGAAAGCAGAGACAGTTTGAACCAAGCCAGCATTACAGATGCTACTGAGTTTGAGATTGGCTTAAGAACTTGGTCTCATGGCCCAATTGGACAACATGATGAGAATATGGGACATAGCAGTTCCAGCCAAGAGCAGTCTCCCGATTCAGGTGATCTTGAGAGGGATAGAGTGGGACGTATTGTTCATGGGTGGATGGAGAGAGGGATCACAGATAATGTATCTACTGTTGTCCAGAGGAATGGGGAATGGCTTGGGGAAACTGAGATTGGAAGAGTTAGAACTGTGAGGGAGTGGGTGCAAATGAACAACCAACAGAGAGCACCCCATGGGGGGCACATGGAAGAGCAGTACAGTGGACTTGATGATGATAATGAAGGTCAGCAAGAGCATGTTGACGGAGACATGCTGAGATCATGTGGAAGGCAGGGTCAGCTTGGCGTGCTTGTGGGGAATGTAAGGGAAAGGCAAAGGGAACTTTGGAGACTTTCGGAGCACCGGTCTGTTTCTAACTTTGCCCACCGCAATCGAATTCAAGTTAGTTATCACTTTGTTTCATCCTGGTATTTCTTTACGTGACATTTTGTTTGGCCTTTCTTAGTATTCATTTCTTATCTATTCCTCTGTTACGGAAAATTTATACTCCTGTGTTTTGAATTTGACTATGTATGTTCCATCTGTTATTTGTTTATGCATATACTCTTCTCGTCCCACTATCTATGACATAGGGGAGTTGCACCCAAATGTATGGTTCATAGTGAAGTTAAAAAGTAGGAAGAAGTTAGAACACGTGTGGACCTCCAAAATGTTACTAAATGTGGTATGAGACGAAATCTTGGGAGTTTGGACGAACAAAAAAAAGGTAAAAGGGAACAAAAATAGTGGGACAGTAGATAGTAATTTCAGTTCTAGCTTCTAAATCTAGTTTACACTTTACAGTTTAACTGATATTCAGGCATTCAACATGCCATTCCAAATTTTAGTTCCTTGGATTTACATCCAATGGACATATCTTGTCTGCTAGGTGACATACAATGATGCAAAAAAAGCCTGGAATTTTTGACCATTTAGGCTAGAGAGCAAGGCTATTTACTTTTTAACACCCTTTTGCAGTCTCTACTCTCTAGACTCTAGATAATATATTACCTTTAAATGTAATTCCTTTTCTCAAAAGAGTCAGAAAATTAAAAAAATCATACAAGTATTAGTGTATTACTGTGCTTTCAACTACGTTTTAAATGCTTTTTAATATATATTTCCCAGTCACTGCTCAGAGGTAGATTCTTGCGAAATGAAAGGCCTGTCGAGGAGGAGAGATTACCTTCAATGGCAGCAGCTGAACTGATTCAGCTAAGGCAACGACGCACTGTCTCTGGCTTGAGGTATTTGGGCTAGAATTACCTGCACCGCACCTCTATTTCTGCACTAGAGGCTTCTTTTGGTTTTGAAAGTTGTGTTTTTGATGCTTTATATGTAGCTCTTTCATTTAAAACATTCTTCCACTCCCTTTACAATTTGTATGGTGTTAAAAGCTTAATTGTTGTGATAAATTGCAAAGGAGTAGGATGTGAAGATCTAGCATTTTTCTTATGATGACGTGATAACTGATAACATATAAAATGTCTAACATAACATCAAACAATTCGGTGATGTTGGTGTTACATTCTCAGTCGCTCACAGTGAATGTGATCACTTATGATTTAATGAGGATTAGGGGCAATAGGAGCATGACTTTAGTGGGTAAGCTTGGATGACAGTGTATGTCCTGGGCTTGGATCCCTTCTCTTTTTTCCTCTCTGGTGTAATGAGATCAAAAAAGAAAGCAAAAGAATGACCCCTTCTGTACTTAATTTATTTACCTTGTTCTGACAATGTGGTATTCCAGAGCAGAAATGTATACTACATTCTGATGCTCAAAATATGTTTTAATGCTAGTTTTAAGATGTCTAGATTCTATTTTCACAACTCAGTGAAATTATGATATTGCAGGTTACTAGATAATTACGATTCTTATGTTTGCAATCATGTATTCTAAATTTCATCCTGCTTATATAGCAGTACTTTTGTTATGATATTTTCTTACCTATATCTGTAAGTGAGAACGCTTAAGCTTAGTCATGCATTATGAAAAGTAGGCTTCAAGAGCTTGTTTGGTGGGCTGGTGGCTTGTGATTAGGTGTTTGTGTTGATGTGATATTATTTATGTGTATATTCCTACTTTAGGTATGCCCTTCCTGGACCATCATTAAGTAGCTCTATATGCATGTAGATCCAATTCTTCAGATGATTGTGTTTTCTTTGCGCACATTATGGAAGTAATGGAACATATATAAATTTTAATGATTTTGCTTTTAATCTTGAGAACCTTATGCCTTTTTCCATTGATGAAGTTGCTGTCTTATTTGTTCAATAAGGGAAGGATTCCGCTTGAGATTAGAAAACATTGTTCGTGGTCAAGTGAGCTGCAACTCCGAACCTTCATCTGACAGTACCAACACCAATGCCCAAAATCTCCAGATAGATCACTTGGTGTGGAGTCAAAGTGGAAATCTTGACCAACTGCAGCTTAGAGAAGATGATGGTAACTCTCATCAGTTGTATGGTGAACACACAGAAAACATTGATGTTAGTATCAATTTAAGTCAAAGTCAACAAACAGCTCTTAATCAGGATAGTGAATCTGAATCCGATGGAGGAAACCAGGACAGTTCAACTTCTGATGAATTTACTGGGTGGACTGATGAGACTGTTGAAAGCACAAGTATGGACTGGCATGTTAATTCAGTAACGGCTCTTCCCCATGAGACAGAAGGAGATGCCAATGGAGATGAACAACAGTTGCATGAAGCTCAAGAGGGTTGGCATGATGATGGCTTGCCAGAAAGGGCAGAAACTGTAGAAAATTGGTCAGATGAACTTCCTGATGTTCCTAGGCTGCAGCACTCTGTCTCACTTAGGCGCTTTAATAGATCCCATCCCCTTGGGGACGAGAATGTATACAGCTTAGAACTCAGAGAACTCCTAGGCAGGTATGCATAATCCGTAAAAGCTATACTACTAGGCTTCTTTTGTTTCCAGAAATATCTTATATTCACATTGAAACTATTTTCCCTATTTTCATGAGTTTGGAACTGGAGTACTTTGCTTTTTTTTCTTTCTGTTTTTGTGGGTTAAAGTTATACCCGATCCATAAAAAAGAGTGTTGGTGGAGTCAAGTTTGTTGAAATATTTTTCATATTGCAGGAGGAGTGTTTCTAACCTCTTGCGGAGTGGCTTCCGCGATAGTTTAGATCAATTAGTTCAGTCGTATGTAGAAAGGCAGACTCGAGCACCTATTGATTGGGATGTGCACAGAAATTTGCCCATCACCCCCACCTTACCAGAAATGGATCAAGAACAACAGCATAATGAAGATGAACATGATGATGATATTGGCAGGCTTTCTCCTGTACTGCCATCTCCTCCTGTTCCTCCATCACAACCTCTTCACCATCAGGGTTTACATCGTTCTGGTTGGGTGCGCCACACTGTTCATCGTTCTGAATTTGTAAGATCTCTGCCCCTCTGATAGGGATTGTTTCGTATTTTAAAATGTTCTTTAGCTTTGATTTTATTTCCTTCAAATACTTTAATATGATGCTATTGTGTGTTTGCTATTACTTCAGTTCTTAAAAGGATGTTACATTATGGATTATGATGTTTGGCCAAAGTCATTTTTTAAATAAAAATATTTAATCTTGAACTAGTCATTAAAACTTGCATGCTTAAAAAATCTATTGAATGTTCTATCAAACCTCAAAACCCGAATTTAGTATGTTCTTCAATTGATTTATAAAGTAAGAAAATACAGAAAAGTTGACTCGAAAGAATGAATATTAGAAGCGATATCCTAATTAGGAACATATGGAGTATTATACAACCATTGGGTATGTCTTGTTTTTCATTGATTGTTTGAAACTTTGAATTCTATGTTTTGGCTATTTATTAATATAACGTGGAGCAGGAATGGGGGACATTAAATGAGATGAAAGCAGACATGACTAAATTGCAGCAAGGTATGAACACAATGCAGAGAATGCTGGAAGCCTGTGTGGATATGCATTTAGAGTTGCAGCGCTCGATCCGACAAGAGGTTTCTGCTGCTCTGAACCGTTCAGCTGAAGGTTTGTGTTTTCCCTTACATGATGTGTTAGAGAACTAATCTTCTAACCTTGAACTGATTGGTTTTTCAATTTAGCATTTCTCCTTTTATTTTAAAAATTTTTTAAGATTGCAAATCTTTCTCAGGGGCTACTACAGAGAACTTCTCAATGGACGGTTCAAAATGGAGCTATGCGAGGAAGGGTACTTGTTGTGTCTGTTGTGATTGCCACATTGATTCCCTGTTGTACCGGTATACATTTTTGTACGCTCACATCAATTACACACACACACACACACACACACACACACACTTGTATGATAAACCAATCCACACCCATACCCCGACACACTTTTATGATAAACCCGAATTTCTGTGCATATGGATGTGATGAATGTTGTGCGGGGTTTGCAGATGCGGGCACATGTGCACTTGTTCAAAATGCGCGAGTGAGTTGGTCCGAACCGGAGGGAGGTGTCCATTGTGCCGAGCACCTATTGTTGAGGTCATCCGTGCTTATTCTGTTATGTAGTCGAGGTTAATAATCCATCTCTCCCATAATTTCCTTCATGTTTCACTTTTTTAGATTGTCCCAAAACTCTACTGTTTCCTTTTAATAGAAAAAATGTGTGTTGACATGTGTCTTCTCATTGTTCCAAATAAACATCAACCACCCAAGTATGTTTTTTGAACTAGGGTGGTGGCTACTCAAAGTGGGAAGAAAATTATGGGGTGGATGAAATAAAACGTTATAAACTAAGCGAACATCGTTCGGGAATTGTTTGGAGAGATTCGACTGAAGCTCAATTTTTTAAAATATGTATCCATTTGACCCACAAAATGTTCTTTTTTTATCATCCACATCCCAAAGCAACTTATAATGCAATAATGCACACTTTGTTCCAAATATTTTCTTCTTGGGAAATGCTTGGTTCACAAACTCAAGCTTCACAAACTTCACAAATTTACCATTTGTGAACTTCAATAAAGAAAATTAAATAGTCTAAAATAATTTTAAAATAAGAATTTAAACCATAAATAGTAAGTTTGTGAAGTTTGTGATCCTTCTGTTTGTGAACGTAGCATTGCCCTTTCTTCTTCTCGAAATTAGGCTGAACAAAATCCTAGTCCAAAATGTGAAAATCCCCAAAAAGACGAGTTAGTTTAAAATCGTTAACCCCCCAACCACCCCCCCCCCCCCCCCCCAAAATTAAAAAAACTTTATGTGTAATATTGCCTATTTTTGTAGCTCAAGGTTACTTCATAATGCTATTATATGTTTGATAATGACATTATGTGCATTATACACTCATGCACATGTTACATTACTATGGGTTTTATTTGTCCTGAAATTAAACATATTTACAAACCATTATATTTTGTCACATTTTGTCCAATTTATGAACTCTTTTCTCAAACTATAATGCTATGCATCCTAAATGTTGTCTTTGACTTCCCAATGTCTTGCATAAATGTGGCAGTGGTCAAAGTGCATTTTCTGTTCAACATTAAATGCGTCTTGCATCATCATACGGAGTACAAATACTAAAATATGATTAAATCAATAAAATGTGTAGGAAACTTTTATTTTTCTTATAAACATTTCAAGCTTATTAAAAAAAACTCTATTTGACTGAAATTACGGAGTATTTATTAAATGCTCTCCTACTTTTGATCATTAACGTAATTGCAATTGTTGTAGTAGGCAGAAATGTTAGTAAAAGCAGCAATTATTATTAATACCTTAGGTAATGCATCTTGTAATTAATGCCCCCTGTGTCCCAAATTAGGCATGTTTTCTACTTTATTTTTTGGAAAGCTTTGTGTGCCTCATATTTTTTTCTTTTCTGCATCACTTTCAACCGTATAATTTCATTTTCCTTAAACTTCGAGCAAATCCAAACTGTGAGTATTGATTTGGAACGAAGGGAGTATAATATGGGCTACCTTAACTAAATCATCTTATAAATATTTTTGTCATCCATTTCACATTTTAATGAATACTGACATTAAAAAAATACAAAGCATGTGGAAACATGTTGGTGTAGTGCCAAGAAAACCACCTCAATTTTCTTCACATTTAGTGTGTGAGCTTTACCCCTTTGCTTAAGAGGTTGAGATTGTTTTAAATAGGTATCACACTGATGGGTAAGAAAGTTATTAAAAAAAATATGGAGCACTATATAATACGGAGTATTTTAAAATATGTATTTGGTTATGAATTATTTTTATTAAAGTTAATGATTTTCCATTGCAACTTTTTTAAATACAATATAGTACTCCTTTTTTTTATAATTTTCTCGTGAATTTTTTGTATATAAAATATAGTGCTACTATCAACAGGTATTAGCCCAGCAAGAATCCGAATAGGGAGGCCAAACTTAATCAGCCCAAGATGAGCTGGGCCTCTACTGTTTCTATGGGCCACCTCCCTCAGGCCAGCTTGAGTAGGCTCACCAAACAAGCCCAACATTGCTCCTAATCCAATAAGACTGATTTGCTTAGGTGGTAGTGGTTAGAGATGTAAACAAATCAAATATTCTAAATTCGATTCATGATTTGTTTTCGAATTCGCATGATTCAAATTCAAATTCAAATATTAAACAAATACAAATACAAATAAAAATATATTCGATTCGGATGATATTCGAATATTCAAATATATGTATATATACACAGATCATGTTTAATATAGTATAAAATGAATTTTAAATTACTAAGAATTCAATAAATTAACGTAACTCGAAAATCTAAAGCATATGATTTTTAATAGTTAGATTTTATAAAATATAATTTGAGTAACATACAAATATATTAATGTTTTTAGATACGGAATATAATATAGTAAAAGGAATATCGTAAGCTAAATTACAAATCAATGTTGGTCCATCATATAAATTACTCCGTACATAGTATGATTATTCAAATATTCGTTTAGTATTCGTTAACTATTCGAATATTAAACAAATACTTATTCAAATCTTATTTTGAATTTGTCTCATATTTGGATTCGGATTCGTATTCAAAAAAATTAAACAAATACAAATTCAAATATCTCGATATTCCCTCCGATTTGGTTCATTTACACCCCTATTAGTGGTAACGTTACTACAGCGTATATTGAATGAGTAAATTAACAACTTTGTCAAACTGAGTAAATTTAATTTGAATGGGGCCAAATAGTTCCAGTGCCCACTGTGATTTATAAAAATTGGCCTCATTACCCTCTCTGTTTTCAAAAATTATTTCTAAAGTTTTTGTGATTTCAAAACGTTGCACTCACACCATCTCCGAACATTTTCTGGTCATTTTCCAGCGAAGATGGGCATTGATGCTTATTTTTTAAACTATAGGGTGCACTCGTGCTCATTTCTTATTTTTTGTTTAATATTTGGGTTTTTTTTCTATTTTTAATTCTTTTGTTATCTATTTGTTTCCTTTTCCTAGAAAAGTTTTTTAATTTTTTCTTAATTTTTTATAATATTTTAAAAAATTCAAAATTTTCCTTTTCCTATAATATTTTTAGGACTTTAGGTTAGGGTGTGAATTTAGTCTCTTCTTTCAAATGGAAGAGAAGAAAAAGAGATCAGTTTTTAAACAATTAATAATAAGATGGGAAAACAATTATAATACGAGAGAAAAAAAAGGAGAACTTTCCTCCAATCGACCAATTCAATTTTATCTTTGTAAGGGTTAAAAGAAGGGGTAATGTTACATTGGTAAAAAAGAGAGAGAGAAGCTTTCATACCAAAGCCAAAATATGGGGAAGTTGTCTTTTCACTTCATTTGTAAGAAAGGGACAGATTTGTCTTTTTACTTCTTTGTTTCTTTGTTAAACACTAAAGGCAAAAGTAAATTTCATTATTGATCCTTTATAACATGAGCTTTTCTATATTTAGTCTTCTATTATCAAATATTATGTTCATGCTCTTTTTATATAGGTGCATTTCCACAAATAGTCTATTTTTTGATCTTCTGTCATGTTGATATTAATTTGAGGGCTAAAAGCGTAATATCACAATATTCATATATCATTCTTGTCATACACAATTCTAGAAGCCGCTCCTGATGCGTCGTGTGTGAATCGCAGTCGCTGTCTACTATAAATATAGTCTACATATTTGGTCTTTCGTCATAATTCTAGACCACAACCATAACCATTATTGCTGTGTAGTCAACATAACCGACATCATAATATGTCACTAGACATAGGGTTTATGTCAAGTTACACTTTTAGTCTTCAAAATAACACTAACATGATAGAAGGTAAAAAATAACTATTTGTGGAAAGATACTCATAAAAAAGGACTACATACGTAATATTTGATAATAAAAGATTAAATATGGAAAATCTTGTTATAGAAGACCAATTATAGAATTTTCTCAGAGATAAATCATGTCTATTTAATATAAAAAGATGTTGATATAACCAAATGAAGAGTGAATTTAACAATCTTTTCTAAAATACGTAAAAAAAATCACTCACATTTTCTAATCTTTAGCCAAAAAGGCCTATCATTGATTAATTATCAATGACTCGTGTATGATTCATTTCAAGTTTGTTCTGATTCGAGTTGTTTGGTTACCATTTGGTTTGAATATCATTTGATTTTGTTAATTGTTATGATTCCATTCGAGTTCTAACTAGTCGATTTAGATTTGCTCGAATCGATCAGTTTTTCCTGATTAGAGTAATTCAAATTTGGCTCAATTTGGTTCAGATCATCTCGAATATTGGTTACAAATAGAGCATTCAATTTCGAGTCTGATTTCATACCATTATTCAATTCAAGTAATAGACTCCAAATATATTTCGCAAGTCTATTTACACTTTTCCTTCTACCTCCACATTTAAAACTAGAACTGAGCTCTTAACAAGAGAGTGCGTGCTATTTGTAAAGAATAAAATTACCAATTAATGGAAAAAATAAAATAACAATTACCAAGGGCCTATTTGTAAAGAATAAAATTAGGCTTCATATACATTTAAAAATCATATCAAACATTCTACAAAATAAAATCTTACAATTATTTTATTTTGATAACATAAAAGATATTAAAAAATCTGATTTAATCAAACATTCCTTTCAAAGAAAGTATGTAAAATACTCCCTCCGTCCCTAAATATTTGTTACATTTGTATTCTCGAGACAAAATATCAAGTTTTTTCAATTCATTTTATTTACATATTGGTATAGAAATAAAAAATAAAATTTACATATCAAAAAACTACATGAAAAGTTCTTCGAACCGGGAAGATCATTATAGTACGGAGGGAGTATTTATTTCATGATGACTAATGAGTTGAGATGCTTTTGTGAAACCAAAAATGATGCTTTCCAAAATGCATTAACCACCCTGTCGGTTCAATCATTTACACTATTATTATTGTCATCCTAAATTTATTTTGACATCATAAAACAATATTATACAAGTATATTTCAAAAATATGTAGAGATAATTATATTGTCTATATAAATTCAAATAATAATACTTACTTTGTCCCAAAATTTGATTACAAATTGAGATTTATGAGGTAAAACTATGTATCTTTTAATACTATTTTATTTGTAAGTCATTACATCAACAAAAAATAAAAATAATATATTAAAAAACTAATTCAAAAATTCTACAAAATAAGAGGTGATAAAATTATTATATTTATCAAATAATCAAAAAAATACAAATAAAAAAAATTATCAAAAAGTGAAAGAAAAAAAATTGTACTCCGTAATTAAATTTGGGAAGGGGTAGTAATTCTCTAAAAATATGTGATGTCAAACATTGGCATAAAATTTGGGGCGATGGTAACATGATCTTTATTGCCAGCCTTTTGTAATGAGGCATGACTGTCATATTATGACTTTGACCATATTATTGTCTTTGTCTAATTACAATTTCTGTTTAATTAACTATAATATTTCACTAACAAATTAAACAATAATTTAATGAAATAAAATTTCAACCGAAATAATTGCAATTGAATTTTGATTCTTGTATAAGCATCAGTATACAATATACGTATACAGTAATTCAGATCCGAATTTGTTGAATCAGTTTTCAACAAAAAATTAAAATAATTCACACATACTGTGTATATATATAATATCTGTAATTTTTACGTACACATAAAATTCCCCTGTTGAAAAAATAAAAGAAAAATAAATAAAAAAAGGAAATAAGAAGTGGAATTATCCGTTTCTATTATATTTTTCGATTTACGGAATTTACACAAGGCACCTTCTGATCTTGGTGGCGGATGCGGCGGCGGAGGCGCGGAAGAGGGAATCGACCTCCTCTCGAGCCACCATCTCCAAGAAATTGAGCTCCGTCAGCTTCCTCTTGCACCGGATCACCGGCCGCCGCGGCTTCATCGGCGCCGGCGGACACACAACCGTTTCCGGTATCAAATTCCGCGGCGATCTCGGCGTCCGGCACTCTTCTTCATTCTCCTCCTCTTCCTTAATCACGGAAACATTCGGGTCCGGAGGGGAGGAATTAATGATTACGTTTACTCTAGGAGATTGAATTTCCGGCAAATCTTGCCGGAGCTCGGCCAGATCTGCGGACATTTGTTGGTTTTTTCCGGTGGTGGGGGGCAGGGGAAGGCGTGAAGTTAAAGAGGAGAAAAAAGCAAAGGGGGGAGAAATGAGAAGAGAGAAAAGAAAAATAAGATTAGGGAGAATATAAATATGGGCGGTAGGGAGGAAAAAAAAGGAGATCAGACGTGCATAGGAAGGTAATTTGGTTGGGGAAATTGAAAAGGCTGTTTTGGGTATTTCTTCTTTCTTACACAAACATTATTGACTTTAACCATATAGAGAGAGAGAATCCCATTCACATACTCCTTACCGTCTCCAATTTGATTACAGATTTGGATTTATGAAGAAAAAATATCTCACTTTTTGAAATTATTTTATTTACAAATCAGTATATCAATAACAAATAAAATTACATATTAAAAAATCACGTCAAAAGTTCTACAAACAAGTGGTGAGATGAATATTTTATTTTATCAAATACTTAATGAAATCGCGTAAATAAACAAAAGTTATTGAGAGAAGAGGGAGAAAATTGTAATCAAAATAGGGACGGAGGGAGTAGTAAATGTAGCTCTAATCTCCACTTTACAAGATATCATTGGTCCAAAAATTATCTTTCCCGTCACTATTTGCATAACCAAATAATATAGCTATTCATGCATGTTATTTCTAGTTTTATAGTTCTTTTGATGTACTTTTTTAATTTCATACCATTTTTCATATAAAATGATTTAAAAATAACTTCAGTCAAATTTCGTAACTCGCAACGGAAAGATAATTTTTAGACGGGAGGAGTAATAATAAAAAAGATATTTCTTTGTATTTGTGCTTAGGCTATGAGGAGGTGTGGAGCTTGGTATGGCCTATTTGGCACCAGTGCCGATACACAACATCGCCCCCCCATGATCGGCACTCGGCGGCGTACAGCCGTACATGGCTTCCCGACGCCAAAGGCCACAAGCGACTTTTCTTTTTTTCTTTTTCTTCTTCTTTGTCTCCCTTCCTCTTTGTCTAAGTCTTCTTTATTTTCTCTTCTTTTTCTTCTTCTTCTTCTTCCACTTCATCATCTTTTTAGTGATGATAGCATTTAGCCTTATTGATTTATTATTGATGAGTAATTTTTAATTTATAAATTAAAAATAACATACAAACAATTTTGATCATTTATAAATGCACAGAGAAACACTCACAAAGAATCATATTTGACATATATCCAGACAATATCTTATATAGAATATAAGTATCTCACGTTGTCTTTGCCACAAGTCGTATCCAGTGACAAAAGTTTTCTATTGCCTAATTGAGCTACGCTTTTTTACAATTCAATCTTTATTACAAACCATTCACACACAGGTACAAATATTGAAGAAAATTAAGGCTAACCCTTTTGTCCTCCCAACATTGTGCTAGTTTTATTTTACTTTATTACTTATTGATATCAGATCAAGATATTAACGGTAGTATTTTAAAAGAGCAATATTATAATGTCTAGGATAATTTTTTATTCACTTTCACAGTACAAACTTAGAAACATAATCTGTGAGGAGTTAATATAAAATACTACTCCGTATATAATTAATGAGGTGGCTAAAATGTACATTCTCTAAGTTTTAGGTAAGGTGAAAATGGTTGGGGTGATGGGCGTTCATGTCATTTGCTTCCTCGTCATTTTAGGTAATTAAGTAGATGGCCCATTCATGTCATACGTTAGTTTGTTTAATTCGTTAATCTTAGGTACTCTAATCTTTTTTTTTTTGAAAGGAGGTACTCTAATCTCATTCTTAGGTAGGCTTTACAATAACATAGACTTTGTTTGGGAACAATGTTTTCATTTAGCGTTAGCGTTTTGAATAAAATTTTAATGGTGTAAATTAATTTTAAAAACGCTAAAGCTAAAGGCTACTGTCAGATAGCTTTTCCAAAACGCTAACGTTAATACTAAACGGGGTCATATATTCACAACATTCTTCTTTTCCCTTGAAATTTGGTTTGTTGTTTACTCGAACCAATAAAAAAACATTTATTTGACACTCCTTTCCCATTAAATTAAGAAATTTCATTTTAATCCATTAGTTTTTTGATAATAAAAGTTTTTCAAAACAGCTCATGGATAAGAAATTAAGAAATTACTACTTCCTCCGTTTGCAAAAATACTTCCCATTTTGATTTGGGCAAAAATAAGGAAGTGTTAAATTATAGTTGATTTCCAATTTTGCCCCCAATGTGATGAGTAAAAGTAAGTTGTGATGGATAGATTATTAGAGAAAAAATATGATGTGATAGATAGAATATGAAAAAGTAAGGATAAAAATGGTTTTCTAATAGAAAGTGAAAGTGTTTTGTTGGAAGCGAAAAAAATAAAAGAGGAAGTTTTTTGAGAACGGAGGGAGTAGTAAAATCCATTATTTCTATAATTTTGAGATAGTAACTTGTTGTTCCAAACTTAAAAACGTCACAAAGATATGATTACCTACCGAGTAAATATATGTTACGGTCGGAGAAAACTAAATTATTCTTGTTCCTTTTTAGTTAATTAGAATAATTATGAGGGATAAAAATCTTGACAAGTTCTTTGGACAACATAATTACACATTTAAATGATATACGTTCATTGTTTCCCTCCTCCCGTCCCAATTTTGGTTACAAATTGGAAATTATGAGGTAAAATCTAATTATTTTTGAAATTATTTTATTTACAAATTGGTACATCATAAAAAAATAAAAATTACATATTAGAAAACTACGTCAAAAATTTTACAAAACAAGAGATGGCAAGAGTATTTTATTTTATTAAATAGTCAATGAAAATACACAAATAAACAAAAAATATTAATAGAGAAGAAAAAAAATTATAATAAAATTTGGGACGGGAGGAGTATTTAAAAACAAATAGTCCTCTTACAGCAAGAGCTTGTTCTCTTATTTATATCAAGTCCAATTCTTCTTTATACATATATTGTTTAGACGCACACATCAAATTTGAGAAAAAAAAAGAAATTGAGAAGAAAATTATTTGAAACTCGAATACAAAATTTATTTGCTCTTCAAAAATAATTTATAGATGTAAATTAATTTCTTTTTTTTTTGTGGTGCATTGTTTCTAATTCTAATTGTATATTTGTACTAGATCAATGTTTGTAGCAGATACAGTTAACCAAAATTAATTGTAAGGTTGCCAGATAATTGGTTCTATTTCTAATTGTACTTAATCAATTTGTTCTAATATCCTTCTCATTTTTGTATTATTGCTACCTTCCTCCGTGAATATGTGTTAGATTTTGATTTTTTGTAGTTAATTATTTTCAACATTTGACCTATAATTAAAAAATTTGTAAAGTATACAGATTAGATAAAATACTCCATCCCTTCTAAAAAAGAGTTCAAATTTTGACCAAGTGTAAAATTAAGAAAGTATTTCCTCCGTCCCAAATTATAATGTCTGTTTACTATTCACAGGGTCAAACATCATTCACTTTCTTTATCTATTTTCGTTAGCAATTTGATAAAATAAAATATTATTGTCACTACTAGTTTTGTAGATCTTTTGATGTAGTTTTTTAATATGTAATTTTTATTTTTTAATTCTATACCATTTGCATATAAAATGGTTTGAAAATAATTTCAATCAAACATCGTAAACCGAAACAGACGTTTTAAATTGGGATGGAGGTAGTATTAAATTGGAGTTGACTTCCAATTTTGCCCTTGATGTGATGGGTAAAAGTAAGATGTGATGGATAGTTTATTAGAGAAAAAGTATGATGTGATAGGTGTTGATTTATGAATTCACTCTTAAGGAATAATTGTGTACATGAATGTTTATATAGGTGAGGATCCCTACATGGACTAGAATTCACCAAATAAGTAAACTAACATAAATAACAATTCTGCTATAACTAGACTTCTTTCCATATATGTCTAACATCCCCCCTCAAGCTAAACGCCGTGAAACGAGAGGAAGCTTGGCAACCAATGCAGTGTAGCGTGGCGAGGCAAGAGCTTTTGTGAGAAGGTCTGCCAGCTGCTCATTAGAAGGAACATAAGAAACCGTCATTTTCTCTGCAATTACTTGTTCTCGTACAAAGTGGCAATCCGTTCCGACATGTTTCATGCGCTTATGGAAGACTGGATTCTTAGTCAAACAGATGGTGAACTGGTTGTCGCATAGAAGATGTGGAGGAGGGAGCTTGATTTGTAAAATGTCAAACAAATAGGTGAGCCACATCACCTCAGCTGCTGCGGCCGATAGGGCTCTGTACTCGGCTTCGGTGGACGAGCGTGAGACACGACTTTGTTTCTCCGTACTCTAAGAGAGTAAATTAGAGCCAAGATATATCAAGTAACCTGTAACAGACCGTCCATCTGTCATATCGTTGGCCCATTCAGAATCAGAATATGCATAGATGGTCTGTGGGCCTCGCCGAAAGACCAAGCCATGATCAATGGTTCCTTTGACATATCGCAAGATGCGTGTCAAGGACTGAAAATCTTGCTCTGTAGGTGCATGCATCCTTTGACAAACATAATTCACAGCAAACTGAATGTCTGGACGCGTGTTTGTCAAGTATTGGAGAGAGCCAACTAAACTCCGGAAAAAGGTGGGATTGTTGAATGGACGGCTCACCCCCTCCTCGGGCTGCCGTACGGGTAGGGGCGTGGGGGCCGGTTTGCAATCCTCGACTCCTGCTTTATGAAGAAGTTCACGGGTATATTTTTCCTGAGATAGAAGCAGACGATCCTTTGTACATGTGACTTCAAGACCAAGAAAGTAGTGAAGAGGGCCAAGATTCTTCATTTGAAATTCCTTTTGCATAGCCTCGATGAATGAAGATATAAGAGGTGAGGCACTGCCAGTGACAATAATATCATCAACATAGAGAAGGACAATGAGAATGCCAGAGGGAGAGTGCTTAACAAAGAAGCTGGTGTCATGTTCATTTTTCCCAAAGCCATAGTCAACAAGGAACCCTGACAGACGCTGGTACCAAGCCCGGGGTGCCTGTTTCAGCCCATAAAGAGATTTCTTTAGTTTGCACACATAACGAGGATACTGCTGATCTACATATCCTGGAGGCTGCTTCATATAAATTTCATCATGAATGACACCATGAAGGAAAGCATTGGAGACATCCAATTGATGAAGAGGCCAGTTGTGATTGACCGCTAGAGAAAGAACCACCCGAATAGTCTGCTGTTTGACCACAGGGCTAAAAGTCTCAGAGTAGTCCAAACCATATTCCTGTGTGTAGCCCTTGGCCACAAGACGGGCCTTGTACTTGGAGACAGAACCATCAGAGTTATGCTTAATTTTATAAATCCACTTACATCCAATAGGAACCCGATCTGAAGGTGTCGGAACAAGCTCCCATGTTTGCTGATCAATCAAGGCTTTATACTCATCATCCATAGCTTGACACCAATAACTGTTTTGGGAGGCATCTTTATAGGTAACAGGCTCTGTGGTGGGTGGATAAGAGGTAGAGGAGGTGGAGTAGAGTTTGGGTTTGAAGATACCACTTCGTGCACGAGTGGTCATGGGGTGCCTGTTGGGTAATGGTGGGGGAGATGGGATTGGTGATGATTCGGGACTTGTCATTGTGGGGGAGAGGCTGCCAAATTGGATAGGTGTGGGAGTGGAGTGAGGTTGGTTTGTGGGGCTGACTGTGTCGGGGTGGGGGGTTGGCCTCGGTGTGGGTTGAGGGACGGGGCTGAGAGGGGATGGGTGGCGGGAACTGGGCGGGCTGGGTTGGTTTTGGGTGCTGGGCGGGATGGCTGGGGTACGGGTAGTGAGGGGGTTCTGGTTTGGGAGAGTGGGTAGGGCCGAGAGAGGGTTGGGTGGGTTGGATGTGGGATCCTTGTGAGCATGGAGCGGAGTACACAGCGACGCAACCGGAAAAATGGGAAGGACACCAAGGAATGACAGAGATGTGACGGAAGACCCTGTGTGGGTGGAGACGGTGGAGTATGGAAACTGACTCTCTTGAAACTGGACATGACGAGAGATGTATACACGACCCGTGGAGATATCAAAACAGCGATATCCTTTTGACGAGGAGTCGTACCCAAGGAAGACACAGGGTTTGGACCGTGGTTGGAATTTATTTGTGATTTCATGACGTAGACACGGATAAGCCAAACACCCAAAAACCTGGAGAAGATTATAGTCTGGGGCTTTGTGAAACAGAGACTCATAAGGAGATTTGTGATTAAGAGACCTTTTTGGCATGCGGTTGATCAGGAAATTAGCAGTAGCCAACGCCTCAACCCAAAATTTTGCTGGGAGATTGGCTGTGCAAAGAAGTGTGACAAGAGTTTCAACCAAGTGACGGTGCTTTGTTTCAGCGATACCATTTTGTTCAGGAGTGTAAGGACAAGATTTTTGATGAAGAACCCCCAAATTTTGTAAAAACAGACCAAACTTTTTATTGACATATTCCCTCCCATTATCTGTGCGAAACAACTTAAGTCGTGCATTGAACTGAGTTTGAACCATAGATTGGAAACTAAGAAAAGCATCAAATGCATCAGATTTACTTTTAAGAGGGTACAACCAGCAAAACTTGGTATAATCATCAATAAAATTAATATAAAAATGATAACCTCCAAAGGAGGGTACAGAAGTAGGTCCCCATACATCAGAGTGAACAAGCTCAAAAGGAGCAGAAGTTTTAGTTTCAGACACAGGGAAGGGGAGTTTATGAGACTTAGCAATAGAACAAGAATTACAGTGATCAAGATGCTGAAATTTAAAACCTAATTGAGACAATAAAGACTTAGTGACTGAAACTGAGGGATGACCAAGACGACAGTGCCATTGAAACGGAGTGACTTTGACAGAGTTGACCACCAGAGACGAGGGAGATGCCGGTATGGAGTACAGACCACACTCACAAGGGCCCTTGAAAAGAACTTGGTTGGTGAGATTGTCCCGAATCGTAAAATCATTAGAGGTAAAAAGAAGAGAACAATTGTTATCTTTAGTCAATTGATGGACTGAAAGCAGATGGGAGTTAATGTGAGGGGAATGGAGAAGGTTGGTTAAGGTAAAAGTGTGGAGAGGGGTGGTGAGTATACCTGAGCCTGTATGGTCAATGGGATAGGTGTTACCTCCTGCAGTTGTGATGGAATTGGTGCCATGGTACGGAGTCAAAGTATGCACCCGAGACAGATCAGGCGTAACATGGGTGTTTGCGCCAGTGTCCAGATGCCACCTCCTCTGCCGCGTGCGTTGTCGCGGTACTGCGGCTGCAGGCCGCCTCTACCACCGGGATGACTGCCGCGGTAAGGCCCTCCTCGGCCTCGCTGTGGTCCACGTCCACAACCCCGACCATTGCCTCGTCCGGAGTTGGTGTAGAGAGCATTATGAATGTCAACAGACGAAGTAGAGCCGGAGTCACCAAGAGACAATTTTTTCTCAAAAGATAAATTCAATTCTTCAAACAACAACCAAGAGGAGACCTGATTAAAGGTGACGGTGGCAATATTGGTGCGAATAT
Organism: Cuscuta australis; assembly: GCA_003260385.1. NCBI lineage: Eukaryota > Viridiplantae > Streptophyta > Magnoliopsida > Solanales > Convolvulaceae > Cuscuta > Cuscuta australis. The sequence goes on along the minus strand of NQVE01000162.1, from coordinate 1,014,177 downwards.
TTTGCTTGAGGGAGGCATAGTCGGCCGGTAGACCTCGTAGAACACAAAGGATAATATTTTGTTCAGAGATTTCTTCATGAGCCAGTTTGAAAGACGACACAATAGTGAGAACCGTGTCCAAATAGGATTGCATCGAATCGGTCCCCTTAGTAACACCATGGAGACGCTCCTTCAACTGAAATATATGAGTTCGTGAAAGAGAGTTGTACCGTTGTTCTAGATGATTCCAAATTGCAAGCGAGGTGGGAAGAGCATGAATATGTGTCTGAACCGTAGGTGAGACAATAGCAAGGAGACAGGCCCGAATTTGAGCGTCAACAATACGCCAGGATTCATAGGCCGGATTTGGTTTCATAACCGGCGGTTCATCCTTTCCCGGTGACGCAGCCTTCTCATCAAGAATACGAGACGGAGGAGACGGTTCAGATCCATCTACATAGCCAAGAAGACGATGAGCGAGGAGATTTGCACGGACGGTGGCTGACCAAGAGGGATAATTGGTGTCATCAAGCTTGACCGGGGTTAGAGATTGGGGATTCCGGACAAACAACTTGAGACCCATAGGGAGACGATCCATAGGATCAGAAGAGACAGACGCCATGGCTGTGCATGGCTTGGTAGGAGAGCTCGGCTCTGCCGATTTTTTTTTATGATTAACGCAGCAAGAAAGGAGAGAAAAAAAGGATCTTGGAGCTCCGATACCATGTTGATTTATGAACTCACTCTTAAGGAATAATTGTGTACATGGATGTTTATATAGGTGAGGATCCCTACATGGACTAGGATTCACCAAATAAGTAAACTAACATAAATAACAATTCTGCTATAACTAGACTTCTTTCCATATATGTCTAACAATAGGTAATGTATGAAAAAAATAAGAATAAAAGTGGTTTTTTAATAGAAAATGGATGTGTTTTGTAGGAAGTGAAAAAAATGAAAGAGGAAGTGTTTTTTAGAACGGAGGGAATAATATTTTGAACATATTATACAAAACAAATTAGGTCTAATAATTTTATTGTTGTGTCAATATCTAATATTAATTTTATTTAATTAGTGGTCAAATTTTTTCAAAACTAGACAAGTACTAAAATAGGGAGGTAAGATTACTTTATTGTCTTATTACTACTATACAAAGCATATCTTGTACCGTAACTCGGTAAAGAGTGCTTTTTGCGGTTCAAAATAAATACTACTAGTATAATATTACTCCATTCGTCTCATATCTTTCTTCTTGTTTGCCATTACGATTTTTCGTTAATTTATATGTTTGTGCGTATGTTTTCATTTATCATTCGATAAAATACGATACTCCTACAAGTACAACGTCATATATTGTAGAACGTTTGATGTAGTTTTGAACGGCATAATTTTTATTTATTTCTTCTATTCCAATTTATAAATAAAATTAAATCATTTTAAAGGTGATCAAATTTTACATCTTGTTTGAAAGAGAAAAAAGAGGAGAGGGAGTTATATTTTATGCTCGTTCTTGGAAAAAAGTTTGTATGTTTTAAGCCACTTACTCTTTGTTTTCGGGTCTATTTGAGATTAGCGTTAGAGAATAACGTTAGCGTTTTGGATAAAATTTTAACAGTGTAGATTATTTTGAAAATGCTAACGCTATTTCCAAACAGGGCCTTCAAAAGAAAACAAGATAGCCACTTGATTTTTTTAAAAACTAAACACCGTATATCCGAAGGTATAATGATCGGGATGGCCTGGAGGAGGTCCAAATTGCTTATCCGGTTCGGGTCCTTTTCTTCCTTTTCTTCAAGGCCCAAAATTTGTAATTATATACATATACGAAGCAATAGTATGAAAAATGAGAATAATGCATTTTTGGTATGTTGTGATGCATTATTATGCACTTGTAATAGTGCATTTTTGGCACTTGCAACAAAATTTGATTCAATAAAATCTTTAGATTTTTAATCTAATGGATCGTATGTGTTTCATTTATTTTACTGTGCATCATTCTATTTGGATATATAAAAGTCTATATTTTTAGGTCAATTTAAAAATAACGTTATTGGTGGGATCTATGCTCCCATGATTTTTAAAATTCACATGTGAAATATGAACCTTTTCACAGATTTCATTGACTGAGCAAGGTCTTTTCTTTTCTTTCTTTCATAGTCTTTCTAGCTAAGGTCCATAAATGAGTTTGGAGCCCAGGGCAATGCATTGAAAGTAATAGCTTCCCTATTGGTGGAGCCGGTATGGGTGTGGACCGGTCCAAAATTGGATCGGACCAGAACCGGGGAAGACCGGAACCTTAATTGCAGTTTTTCTAGGATCGAAGACCGTACCTGTTTATTTCTGTTAAAGGAAAGAGAATATTCGGTAGAATATTTAGAGATATTTGTGTATATATTGTTTTGGTAGTTTTCCTTTTTCTTAACTGATTAGGAATCTCAACTTGTGAGACCCTATATATAGGTTCTCATTGTAAATTGTGCAAACAAGAAAGCAATACAGAAAATTTCCTCCCAAACAATTCTTTCATGGTATCAGAGCCAAAACCCTAGAGGATTTCCGTGGCTACTGTGGACGATCGCCCGGCATCGCGTCCAGCAAATCGTCACTTGGTGTTGTTGCCGAAAGACCGGAACGGTCGACCGTCGGAGAGGAACGGTCGAAGGAGTCGACCGCCCGACGGCAGTTTCTTCAATTGCTGCAGTTGTTCGATCTATTATTAGCCCGTGTCATCTAGTATGTCGTCTGAAGAGGCATCCATGAATATTACTCTCAACAAGAATGAGGAAGAAGAGAAAAAGGGATATTCGCCGTTGCCCAATTTTGAGGATCTGACTATGGAACAGTGGAACGATGTTCGTCATGCCCTTGCGCTGTCCCCTACAGACATTAATCAGAAACTTACAGGTATTTCTGTGTCACCGCGCTGGATTATTGATACGGGAGCATCAAATCATATGACGGGTGATCTTTCGTTATTGTATGATGTGGTGGGTGTGACTCCATGTGAAATTGGATTACCCGATGGGAAACGGGTAGTGTCTGTTCAATCTGGAAAAGTTGATTTGACAAGGAATTTAACTTTACAGAGTGTGTTGTTTGTTCCAAATTTGAAGTGCCATTTGATCTCTGTCTCACAGCTGACGAGAGATTTGAATTGTGAGGCAACGTTCACCAATGATGCGTGCATATTACAGGACAAAAATTTGAGGACTGCGATTGGTGTAGGGAAACATGAAGGAGGATTGTACTGTTTGAAGAAGGATGAAAAAAGCATGGCGTGCAGTGCTAAGAAGGTGAATACCTTTGATCTTTGGCACAAGCGTCTAGGACATCCCTCTTCGCATGTTTTGTCTTTAGTTCCCGGTGTTGGTCCAAATAAAAGTGGTCATAGTCATTGTGATGTCTGTTTACGTGCTAAACAAACACGTGCTAGTTTTCCCATCAGTTTTCATGAATCTTTGGATATATTTGATATGGTGCATTGTGATTTATGGGGTCCTTATCGGACGCCGAGTTTGAATGGTTCTACCATGTTTTAACTATTGTGGATGACTTTTCTCGAGGCGTGTGGGTACATTTGCTTGATTCTAAACGGATAGTAGGAAGTGTTTTTAAACAATTTTGTGCCATGGTTGAACGTCAGTTTGGGAAGAAAATAAAGTGTGTTCGTAGTGGCAATGGCACAGAATTCGAATGCTTGAATGAATATTTTCTAGAACAAGGAATTATTCGTGAGACATCTTGTGTGTCTACACCGCAGCAGAATGGAAGAGTAGAGCGTAAACATCGTTATGTTCTGAACGTGGGTCGAGCTCTAAGATTTCAGGCAGGGCTTCCTATTGAATTTTGGGGAGATTGTATACAAACTACGGCATATTTGATCAATCGCACACCCTCTTCTTTGCTAGGGGGGGTTACACCGTACGAGAAGCTTTATGGGACGGCTCCTACAAGGACTCACATACGTGTTTTCGGTTGCAGATGTTATGTACACAAGAGAGATGGAGATAAATTTGCACCCAGAAGTACTCCTGGAATATTTTTGGGATACCCACAAGGAAAGAAGGGTTGGCGTGTGTATTTCCCGGACACTGGAAAGATCAGTGTGTCACGGGATGTTGTGTTTTGTGCAAACATTTTTTCTTACTTGATTTCCGCAAGTGAAATCACATATGAGAGTGGATCGAGTAGTTCCCCTTCGATCGATCACTTCGAAGATGATGAAGAGATGCCGGCGGAAGAACGGCTGGACCGTTCCACGAGGAACGGTCAACCGGAGGAGACCAGTGAGGCAGACAAGCTACAGACGGTCGACCTGGTGGACCGCCCTGATGACCACGGTCGACCGTCCGAAAGGCAGAAAGACGGACCTCTGGGAGTGCAACCAACGGTCGACGTGGTGGACCGTTCTATTGACCACGGTCGACCGTCTGGAGGGCAGAAAGATGAGCTCCATAGGGATGATGAAACGGTCGACCGTGAAGAGGAGAACGGTCGACCGTCTCCGAGGCAAAATGTTAGAGATCCAGAACAGCTTCAGACGGTCGACCCCATGGACCGTTCCACGGACGATGGTCGACCGTCCTCTTCCGAGCAGGCGATGGAGAACTTGGGACGTGGTCAGCGAGAGAAACGTCCAAATGTACGCCTTGCCAATTATGTTACCCATGTAGCTAGTTCACATGTTGGGGAAAAATGCAAATATCCTCTTGCCTCGTATGTCACGCACGAGAAGTTCTCTGACAGACACAAGTGTTTTCTCATCGCACTTGATGCTGGAGTGGAGCCCACAAGTTTCAAGAAGGCATTCCAAGATGAACGATGGAGGAAGGCTAAGAGAGAGGAGATTGATGCACTGGAGGCTAATGGAACGTGGTCTCTTGCCTCTCCTCCACGCCATAAAAAGCCCCTTGGTTGCAAATGGGTATATAAGATCAAGCACAAGTCCGATGGAAGTGTGGAGAGATATAAGGCCAGACTTGTTATACTTGGCAATCATCAAGTTGAAGGACTTGACTACAAGGAAACATTTTCTCCCGTAGTCAAGTTGACCACTGTGAGAACGCTTTTGGCAATTGCAGCAGGTAAGGGGTGGGAATTGCATCAGATGGATGTTCATAATGCATTTCTACACGGAGATCTTCAGGATGAGGTGTATATGAGATTGCCACCTGGTTTCTCAAATTCGTCTAATGTGGTGTGCAAACTCAAGAAGTCTCTGTATGGCTTAAAGCAAGCTCCACGGTGTTGGTTTGCCAAGTTGTCTGGAGCCTTGAAACGCTATGGGTTTGTTCAATCTGTTGCTGATTACTCCTTATTTTCTTTTGTTGGAAAGAAAGGAGTCATACATGTGTTGGTTTATGTTGATGATTTGATTATTGCTGGAGATAATACAGAGATGGTAAGCAAGTTCAAAGCTTATCTCGGAGATTGTTTTCATATGAAGGACTTGGGAACACTGAAATACTTTCTTGGCATTGAGGTAGCGAGGAGCACGTCTGGGATTTTTCTCTGCCAACGAAAGTACGCCTTAGATATCATCACTGAGGCAGGGTTGTTAGGGGCGAGGCCATTGGGTGCCCCGATGGAGCCAAATCATCACTTGGCTCGTTCCCAAGCCCCGGTTCTTGCAGATCCAGAACCATATCAACGGTTAGTAGGAAGATTGGTCTATCTCTCCGTTACACGACCGGAACTTTCTTACTCCGTCCACACTTTAACACAGTTTTTGAAGGAACCAAGGGAGGATCAGTGTGCTGCGGCCCTTATAGTTGTTCGTTATTTGAAGGGATGGCCGGGTCAGGGTATTTTTCTGTCAGCAGAGAGTAGTCTTCAACTCACAGTATGGTGTGATTCGGACTGGGCAGCATGTCCTTTGACAAGGCGGTCATTGACAGGGTGGTTTGTGCAGCTTGGAGACTCACCTGTCTCATGGAAAACAAAGAAGCAGTCGACGGTGGCTCGCTCGTCTGCTGAAGCAGAGTATAGAGCTTTGGCTGTCCTTACATGTGAATTGAAGTGGTTGAAGAATGTATTGCGGTGTTTAGGAGTTGAGCTTAAGAACCCCATGACGGTCCGGTGCGACAGCACAACAACTCTTCACATTGCTGCTAATCCGGTTTTCCACGAACGCACGAAGCACATTGAGATTGATTGTCACTTTGTTCGTGATGAGCTCTTGCGAGGAGAGATTCTTTCTGGTGTTCTCAATATTTTTCGGTATCTTACGCGCTTAAAATCCCAACAATTGGTATCGGAGCCAAGTTACATTTGGGGCGGAGGGATTTCTAAGCGGTAAGAGAAGAAAGTCGAGAACTTGAAAAATGGCATCGGTAAAAAGTTCGAATGTTTCCGTCGAACCTTTTGATGGACGTGGCGATTTTACTCTGTGGCAACAACGAGTAAAAAGCGTTCTTACTCGGGAAGGGACAATCAAAGCTCTGAAGGTGAAGGTTCAGAGGACAGAAAAAATGACGGATGCTGAGTGGGCCAAACACCGGAAGAACGACAAACCGGAAAAATTTTCGGAAGAAGAGTGGGAGGATTTCAAGGACATGGCAACAAGTACAATATGCCTATGCCTTGCAAATAATACTCTTCGGGAAGTTCTTGGTTTGACGGACCCGGTGGATATTTAGGACAAGCTGGAGAGCCGGTACAAGTCGAAATCGTTGACAAGTAGGCTATACTTGAAGAAACGATTGTTTGGTCTCCAAATGGCGGAGGAAGCTAACTTTAATGGACACTTGGATGAATTCAACAAGATTACAACAGAGTTGGAATCCATTGATGTGAAGATTGAAGAGGAGGACAAGGCGCTGCTTTTGTTGGCTTCATTGCCTTCATCTTTTGACAACATCGTGACCACGCTTTTGTTTGGAAAAGAGACCTTAAAATTTGATGAAGTAGTTGCTGCGTTGTTGATGAATGAGACTCGGCGGGGTGGCAACGGGGTATCAAATGACGGTCAAGCTTTGGTAGCAAAAGGAGCTGGTCGGGAACGAGGACGGTCTAAAGAGAGGAGCGGTGCATCCCAACGCTTCAAATCGAGTAGTAAAAGCTTTCGGTGTTACTACTGCGATGAAGAGGGTCATTTCAAAAGGGATTGTCCAAAGAGGAGGAAGGAAAAGAAGGACGGGAAAATACCCGTGACTGCGGTTGCAGAAAGTTCGAACCAAGAAAGTGAAGAAGACTTATTTTTGGCAACCGCAAAGAGCCTAGGCAAATCAGATTGGATATTAGATTCGGGGTGTTCGTTTCACATGTGTTCAGTTAAGGAAAAGTTTGATACCTATCAAACTTGAGATGGGGGTGCTGTGAAGATGGCAAATGGTGCACGGAGCAAAATTGCAGGGGTCGGAACAGTGCAAGTTCGCATGTTTGATGGCGTGGTGAGAACATTAACTGGAGTGAAACATGTACCGGATCTAAAAGGAAATTTGATTTCATTGGGGGCTTTAGACTCAGAAGGCTACCGATTTTTTGCTCAAGGTGGAGTGTTAAAAATTTCTAGGGGAGCAATGGTGGTAGCAAAAGGAGTTTTGTCAAAAGGCTTGTATAAACTTGTAGGAAAAGATTTGACACGGAAGTTGCCAGAAGGAAAAATTACAAGTGCAACGAGCGGAGCATTTGCATGGAAGAAGCGGGTGACATTTGAAGATTCTCAGGTTGGTGGAGACTGTGACCTCGCCGGAACGAGCGGGGTGGAGCCGGACCATGGTTTGATTAATTAATCAAGGTGGAGTTTGTTGGGATTGATTAATTAAAAAGAAGAGAAAAAAGAAAAAAAAGGAATATGCATGCATACACACCAATGCATGTGAAGTGGACCCATGCATGTGAAGTGGAGTTGTCTCCTTTTCTTGGTTCTTGGTGGTGTACGAAAATAATGGGAATATGGGATGGAGATGTTTTTTTTGGCCTTCACCTCTTATAAGAGGAATCCTTTTTTTTATAATTGTGTGTGGGTTGACACACGGCCAAGAGAGAAGAAAAGAGGGGAATGGTGTGAAGAGAGAGGTGCTACACAAGATATCACCAATATTATGTGAGTGAGTGTAGGGAGTAACTGGTTTTAGTTACTCGGAAAAATACATCCGGGTGTAGGGTGTTAAAAAGTCTGTTTAAAAGTGTCTGGTATTTAGCACTTGTAAACAGAGAGAATTTTTTGTGTATCGTTCTGAAATAGTGAAGATATAATTTTTCTCTCATATATTCTCCTTGTGTTTGTTCTCTCATTTTTCTGGTGTTCTCAATATTTTTCGGTATCTTACGCGCTTAAAATCCCAACACTACATGCTCCAACTTGAGGGAGGGTGTTAAAGGAAAGAGAATATTTGGTAGAATATTTGGAGATATTTGTGTATATATTGTTTTGGTAGTTTTTCCTTGTATAGGGATTCTTTCCTTTTCCTTTACTGATTAGGAATCTCAACTTGTGAGATCCTATATATAGGTTCTCATTGTAAATTATGCACACAAGAAAGCAATACAGAAAATTTCCTCCCAAACAATTCTTTCAATTTCCGATCCAGACTAGTCCAGAACATTTTTTTTGGTCTGGTCCGGTTTTATCCTACTTTAGACCTGAATTTTTTTATATCTTTTTTGCGATCTTATAAATGAATTAAATTCTTAAATAAATCTGGAAAAAATGAAATAAGAATCTGCTATTGTTCAAAGTATTTAAGAAAAATAGTACTTGTAAGTAGTAGTAACAAATCCATCAAAACTTAATTTCTAACTTATTCAAATTTATAAACTACCGTAAAAAATAATAAACTAAAATAAAATATTTAAAAACTAAATATTGGAAAAAATGAAATTCATGAATCAAAAACCATATGGACTCGATCTAATGCTTTTGGGATTGAAATTAATAATGGATACAATTCATATAATATATTTCGGTCTGAACTGAAAAATTCCCGGTCAAACCCGAACCGGACCGGAAACCCGAAATCTCTAATTTGTAAAACTCGGGGACTAGACCCGAATCTTCCGAACCGGTTTAGACCGGTGCATTCCGGTCCAGACTCCAGACCAGTTTTTGTTCACCCTTAGGTGGAGGCTAGGGATAGGAGAAGATAAGCTTGTTCAATTAACGTAGTGTAATCCTTAATCAATTGTTTACAATAATACTCTGTAATAATAAATAATACTTCCTCCGTCTCTGATTTTTTTTTCTATTTGTCCTAATAAACTTTTTTATTTCCATTAAAAATCTAATTCTTAACGTACATATATATATCATATCACATCTATTCACTATTGATCATCTACCCATCTTTTTTCCATAACATTGAGAATATTTTTGGATACTCAATAGCAACATAGAGTCTCTTTAAATTTTTTAAAAATTAAAATCTCTTATGTTTTCAGAGATAGATCGAGTAATGCCAGTAATAAAATAAGTAGTCATATGTCCTAGAATCAGCGGGTTAGCTTGAGCATTACGGCATAATGTACGGAGCAGTATTTTTAAATTAATTAAGTTAGGAAGGCCGGGGACAAATTAATTAATTAATTAATCCGTAATTAAAGAGCGCGCAGCTAGCATATATGCAATGCAGGTCAAACAAGTTTGCAACTGCCGCGCCCTTTATTTGTGAGCGGCATATGCAATGAGTGTCCTTAATTATATTAATTGCCCTTTAAGGACAACAAACTTCCCTAAGAAGATTTTTCAATTTTGAATTTTTAGAAATTTAAGGGAGAGATATTTTGAAGAATTTACTTAAATAGGGAGAAAATTTTGGAGATATTTTGTAATATCATAAATTTTTATTTCACAATGTAGTACCACGGTTCAAGTAAATATTTACTGCAACTGGACATTGTTCAAACTAAATATCCACTATCACTAGATATTGTTCTTGTCACTACACATTATTCAAGTACTATTTATGGAAATAAAAACTTTAAATACTACATTGGGAAATGATATACGCTCTCCGTCCCGCAAAAAAGTTCCCCTTTCTTTTTTCATCCGTCCCAAAAAACACTTCCATTTTTCTTTAAAAAAGTCATTTTTGCCCCTACTAATTCTTAACCTACTTATCACATCATACTTTTTCTCTATTAATCTATCCATCACATCCTACTTTATTTATCGGGCATTTTTGGAAAGTCAACACTAAAATACACTCCCCTTAAATCCTCAAAAAGTCAAAACGGGAACTTTTTTGCGGGACGGAGGGAATATGTTTTAGTGTTATTTAGTGCAAATTTCACTATCATTTTTGGGAAATACATTGACAAAGACAATATATACATGGTTGGCCCGATGTGTTGTTGAAATGAAGGTATATGAAGCATTCTGTACTTGATAGAATTTAGGATGTGTATGAACAATTAGATTGGGTAATAAGACACTTTGGTTGAACCACATTAAAAGATTGAATCCAATCGATTCGTTAGTTCAACTCAAAAGCTTATATATCAATTATTTTTTGCTCTTGAACTTCCGATGTGGGATAACACTCTAACACTCTCTCAAGTGGACAATCAGACCATTTTGAATTTAAACGGTTGAATAGAAAAATATAATTATAAATTTAAAGAATAGTTTTTTTCTTCCAACCAAACGGATCCTTAGAATAAGAATTAAAATAAAGAGTCTAAGAAAAAAAGGAAAAAATTATAAAATTGAACAAAATTTCATTTAACCCGGCATAAAAATACTAGTGACAATTTTTGATACCGAATTGGTTTCACTTTAATTTTAGGATGGGATGGATTAGAATTTACCTAACCCCGCACAAATTCATGGCGACAATTTTAATGTAGTCAAATATTATCCACACACATAGTTGTGTGTACGGTGGATTTATATATATAGCTCATTGTACAACACAATCATACTATTATTCATTGGATATATATATATATATATATATATATATATATATATATATATATATATATATATATGTATGTATGTATGTATGTATGTATGTATATGTATATATATAGGGAAAGAAATAAGAATAAAATCTAGCATCTGGATCTGATGCATCGTGCGGCTTAAATTGCATCATGCACTCAGATTTTGAGATAGTGCATTTTCAAAAGATTTTGGTGCATTTCGACATGACGCATTTTCAAACCATTTTGGTATACCTAATTTTGATGCAATCCTGAACCTTAGATTTCATAATCTAAAGCACTGGATTCATTCTTATTTCTTTCATAAGATCGCATTTATATACTCCCTCCGTTTGGAAAAACACTTCCCATTTGGATTTGGGGCAAAAATAAGGAAGTGTTAAATTATACTCCCTCCGTCCCAAAAAGATTTACACGTTTCAAAAAAATTGTGTCCCACAATCCCTTACCCATTTCTATTAAAAAACCACTTTTACCCCTTAATTTTTCAAACCCTACCTATCACATCATACCTTTTTCCTAATAATCTAAACATCACATCCTACTTTTACTCATCACATCAAGAGTATTTTTGGAAAGTCAACACAAAATTATCTCTCCCTTAATTTCAACTTTAGTCAAAATGGGTAACACTTTATGGGACGGAGGAAGTAGTTGATTTCCAAATTTGCCACTGATGTGATGGGTAAAAGTAAGATGTAATGGATAGATTATTAGAGAAAAAGTATGATGTGATAGGTAGGGTATGAAAAAGTAAGGGTAAAAGTGGTTTTTTAATAGAAAAGGGAAGTGTTTTGTTGGAAATGGAAAAAATGAAAGAGGAAGTGTTTTTGAGAACGGAGGGAGTATATATATATACACACACACACACACACACATATATACATACATACATACATACATACATACATACATACATACATACATACATACATACATATATATATATATATATATGGATCGGACGTGCATAGGATACCCTTAACCTGTGAAAGCGCATTAAATTTCCCGACCACCAACCATATCTCCCTATCGTGTAATTTATAATCTAGGTCGAGTTAGAATGAGTATTGAGTTGAGTCATCCTATCAGCAAAAAAAAGTTTATATTCAGTTTTTATTATATCTGTCTCTGAGTGTTTCTTCGGTTTGGTCTTTTTAGTTAATAATTTTCAATTTTTGATCTAATATCAAATAAAATATATATTGTATATTAATTTAGATAAAATAATATTTTAAAATATTTTATATAACAAATCTATTAAAACTATTTTGTATCAATATCTAATATCATTTTTATTTAATTTGAAGTCTAAGCTTACTAATTTTGGCTGAAAAGAATCAAAAGTGGACAAATAATCAAAGACAAAGGGAGTATGGGTTTGAGAGTTAGACTCCATTTTTGGAGGCTAGGTATTACTAGTATGTACTCCTCCACACTTATGATTCTCTTTTTTTGGGAAATTTTGATTTCGAGTCCCCTTAGCTACCAGCAAAAAAGGACTTACTCATTATTTATGGGTTTGAGAATTAGACTTTATTTTTGTAAGTAGTATCACTAGTATCGACGCTCTCAAGAAATCACAGTCCTCGTTGGAGTAAGACCAAACGAGTAGGGGTTAGCAGTGCATACTAATTTGTAGGTCCAAGTTGGAGGTCATAGGTTCTTGTGGTGGGGATGCAATGCGGTGTGCCGACTATTATAAATAAAAAATTATCCTCCAAAGTTTTGCCCGCAGGTCATACCAGGCGAGTCGGTTACAGAAGGGGTATATTTGCAACATGCGCAAAGGTCGATTCCCCGTGGCGTGTAGTGTGGGAGTAATATTCTGAGACGTTTTTTGGATATAGGAATGTGCTCATTCCATGTTTGTGGGGTTGGTCCCCAAGATTGATAGTACTACTCATAGTAATAAGACATCTCTTTTTGAGAAATCATCACTTAGAAATTCTAAAATTAAACATGATGGATTTTGATCAATGTTAAAATAAGTGACCCCTTGGAAGTTTCCTGGGCGTGGTGTGGTGGCCGATGTGTTAAAGGGATGATGCTCACTTTAAAAATTTTGAATGACATATTGACATTGGATGATAACAATTTTAATTGATGTATCTACGATGCTTTGTTTGCAAAATTCATGATAATCCCCATCTTAGTCCCTTTATCCCACTCTCTTCATTGTCAATTTGCTACAAGAAATTTTAATTTGTAGCCAATCTGAAAAGAAGAGAGTTGAGGCATGGGGGTTGGAGTGGAAGGTCAAATAAAGAATAGGAATCAGTAATTTTACAAAAAATGTCTCAAAAATGCAATGAAACTTAAAGTGTTGGAAGAAGTTAGAAACAACAACAACAACAACCCAGGTGAATCCCACAACAGTAGGGTGTGGGGAGGGTGTGTGTACGCAGACCTTGCCCCTACTCGGAAGTAGGGAGACTGTTTCCAAGAGACCCCCGACTCTACCTGCACAAAAATATGGAAGGGAACACAGATAAAGCACCAAGTACAAGCAACAAGTACAAACAATAGCAGAAGATTCCTTAGAAAAAATAAAAAATATTGAAATAATTATTAAATACTCTCTCCGTCTCATAGCTTTCTTCGCAGTGCGCTATTCCAACTTCACGAGAATTTTTACTTATTTGTGTTTTTCATTGTCTATATGATAAAATAAAATATTCTCGCCACCACTTGTTTTGATGAAATCTAACTGTAGTTTTTAAATATGTATAAGTTTCTTTTTTTATTTCTATACCAACATTTCAATAAAATAGATCGAAAAATTTATTAGAATTTTTCGTCGTTTTGTGCAACGCGAAGAAAGATTTGGGACGAAGGGTATAACGAATGGCATATTTTATTTAAATAATTTATGCTATTCTTTTTATGTTTTTTAGTCTCTTTTTATTTTCTCTATGTGAATATATTTTTGTCTCAGATCATCGTAATATTTGTGTGACTCACACTCATGCCACTCTTACTTTTTACTTGTTAAAATCAATATTAATTAGTCATAAAATTTTTCATTTTAAAAATTTATAAGCTTCTGAGTTGAACTAGTTAATTGATTGGATTCAATCTTTTAATGCGATTCAACTCAAACATCTTATGACCAGTCTTTTAGCCCACTCGCGTGTCATAGTTTCTGTCTAGACGTTCATTCCTAGTGGCACGATATTTGCAATGGTGTAAAGGGAGGCAAGAGTGTAGTTAGTTCGGTCTTAGCTTAGCTATAGCTGATGATCCAACTGCAATTTTACTTTATTCCGTTGGATTGATTATCCGTCAAGTTTTGCTTTGCTTTGGTTTGGTGAATTGAAGAAGCCAAACAAATTAAACAGATCATCAAATAGCCTTTTATCCACTTTCTTTCTTTTTAGTATTCTTATATAGCTTCATTCTTTTTCCTACATACAGTATAATTAACCTGGAATGGAATGTTAATAATAAGTCACTTTGATATGATTGGCCTTAAAAGAAAGGGATAACTTAAGGATCGGAATATATCCACCAACAACGTACCTTCACATCTACTTCTTCTAATATACGTACTCCCTATTTATTTACGTGATATTTATTTATTTATAATTATTTTTATTTATTTATTTATTCATGGCTTATTTACGCAAATAGGACTTAAACATATCATTTTTCTCTTAATGTATGACCAGTCATATCTACTCTAACGTTTGGCTATGGAAAGTTCTAAGATGTCACACTTTTGAGAAAAATGACATATTACACGTATAATTCAAGTAGAATAAGATATTATTAAAAACAATTTGAATCGTCAATGAAAAACCAGTCATTATCCAACACTTAGTTCTAATGACCATATTTGTCACGTGTTGCTAATGAGGGTATATATGACCAAGTATTAAACGTGCTGGATTTTGATCAATTTTAAAATACGTGACCACTGGGAAGTTCCCTGGGTGCGGTGTAGTGGCCGAGGTGTTACACAGATGATGCTCACATTTACTCATATCTAAAATAACTAAAATTTACCACATTGGCCGCCCTTTATTGTGGGTAAAAGTTGTTTAAAAAAATTTTGACATTTAAGATAAGATCGCTTAGAAGCGTTTTATGATATGCGTAAAAAACAAAACGTGACTTTCTTTTTGGGACGGAGGGAGTATCATTTTACTCCCTATGAAAATGTAACAATTTAATACTCTCTCCGTCCCTAAATAAAGTTTCTCTTTCCTTTTTTCTTTATCCCTAAATAAACTTCTCTTTTCCCTTAAAAAACCCCTTTTACCCCTTACTTTTTCATACCCTACCTATCACATCATACCTTTTACTAATAATCTACCTATCACATCTTACTTTAATACATCACATCAAGGGTATTTTTGGAAAGTCGATACCCCTTAAATCCTCAAAAAGTCAAAAATGGAACTTTATTTAGGGACAGAGGGAGTATACATTTATTTTATTTATTTAGGGGGGGGGGGGACAATTTACAAGTGTACTTGTTTACAAGATAAAAAAAGAGACACTAATCCCCACACTATCCTAATGTAGGGCAGAAAACTTCAAAAAAAAAAAACTCTGGTATGATATTTAAATAGCCGCAAGACAGTGAATAAATAAGATACGTACGGTCTGTGTGTCCAGAAAGAAATGTCGAGAAGAATGGGAGTGTGTGGGGGGTGGGGTGGGGGGGGGGGCAGAGCATTAATTATGATGCCGATCGAGAGAATCAGAATAGTGTATACTCCGTAGTACGTACTACTCTAATTAAACACAAAAAAATTGGAGAGGTAAATAAGGATTTAATCGCAGATTGATGACAGAGAATGAATCATGTAACCGGTATTTGCAGAAGTTTAATGTTTAGCATGGTCGCCTCTCAGCATAGTTGCGTTGTAATCGTGTCTTCCTCTTAGCGTTCCTTATCTTTGCCAATTGTTTAACGTTGCACTGCTATAATTGGACACAAAGCTATAATTAAGAGAATGGCATTATATTCTCTCCGTCCTTGAGTATTTTTGTCTAATTTTGACTTTTTCGATCGAAATTGGTAAACTTTGATTTCAAATTAAATAAAAATAATGATATTAGATATTGATACAAAAAGAGTTTTATTTGATTCATTATATCAAATGTTTTTAAAATATTATTTTATTTAATTAAAATGCAATATATATTTTATATAATTATAGGTCAAATATTGAAAACAGTTGACCGAAAAAAGTCAAAACTGAACAAATTCCCAGCTGGAATTGGAGGTAGGGTTCCATTTTGGAATCCATGCATGTGTTCTTTGTCTGCAACACACAACATCTCATCAGATTCTGCATGTGACCATACAAATTAAAAAGAAAATATGAATAATCCAATTGTGGAAATGAGGAATCCTATGTTACCTAGCCACTCTCTCTCTTCATTTCTACTCCAGACTAATATCTTTGTGGAATCACATATACATACATTAATTAACGCAGCCTTTAATTTTGTTCTATAGCAGGATTAATTAATTTCATCACAAATATAATCATACATTATTGAAAACAATAATGTTTGATGATTTTTTTTAAAAGGGGGCCGCCGGGTAGGGAGAAGTATCGCATATGGACTATGCTAGGGTGCCACCACATGGGTGCTACCATGGGTGCACCCATGCTTCGCACAGACAAACACAGACGATAATTGTCTGTGCGACACAGACAATTATCGTCTGTGTTTATCTGTGCGAAGCATGAGTACACCCATGGTAGCACCCATGTGGTGGTACCTTGGCATTTTCCATCGCATATATATCTGTCAATATTTAGTCCAAAACTTTGCCAAAGATCGAGCAGTAATAATGAAGAAGGAAGGCCTTGATGAATGCCAAAAGATGAGAGGATTTGTGAATAATGCTCCATTGGAATAAGTAATGCAGCATGTCGACATATTTATTTTGAAATTTGTTCATATGACTTTATTGTTGGCTAATTACCGAAGAGAATTAGAAATACCCAAGATATTCTAATTTGAGTAGTGGGAATAGAATTTTGGGTCCTAGGATTAAGTAACTTACTTGTTGACCAATTTGGATTAACACTATATGCATCATGTTTGACCAAGCTTTGGTGATATGAGAGCCATATAAGATTTGAACGATATTCTAGTTCAAGTACTGGGAATATAATTATAGATCCAAGGATTAAGTAACTTACTTGTTGACCAATCTGGGTTAACACTATATGCATCATAACCAAGCTTTGGTGATATGAGAGTCATACTACAAGATATTTGGCCTAAGGCAACACACAATATTGCAACAACATTAAAAGTGTTGCTAATGACTATCTTTGGCAACAGTTTAGACACAAAGCTTTAGATTTCATTAAACTCCATACATTTTGTAGTGACAACAAAAAAACCGTTGCCAAATTGGGCCAAAGGCAACACATTAGTTGTTAAATAAAATGTTAATTTAATACGAAGAATACACAGTCCAATTGTTAATTTCTTATAGACTTACGGTTCCCTTGTTCACTAAGAACCCTAGCCGCACTGCAATTACTCTCCTCTCCCCGGCTTCCTTCTTCGTTCACCGCAAATCGAAAGTAGTTCCCTGCTTCCCGTCTTCCTATTTCGTTCTCGTGGATTCGCTCAGGAGCAGATGCCACCGCCACCCACTACAGACTAGCGGCGTAGAACCTGCACTCCACACTATATACAGCAGCCTCCACTCCAGTCTCTAGATGAATGATCTCTCCACTTTAGATCGACACTCAAAGCCTCCAAAGAGGTATGTACGTTGTTTTTTTAACCGATTTTATAATTTTTTACTGAGTTTGTGCTTACGTTGTATACTACTCGTATATATTTCTTTTACTTATTTTTACTTGGTTTACATCTATTGATTTTTTTGATGATATTTATTATGTTTTATCCATGATTATTGAGATCCTTAGAATCTGATACAACACAAGGGAGAGTTATACCCTGAAAGCTAGCTGTTAAGGTGGGAGAACCCTTGGCTATATAAACCAATCACCAAGTTCCCCATTTAACCGGTGTGAGACAATGAAATCAGTCCGTATCATTCGACCCCCCATAAGGCCCAACGTCCTCGTTGGTCATAGCCACGTTGGTCACGGCTGCTTTCACCAGGCCCCCACTCCGTAGGCCACCACTCCGAGTTGGCTCTGATACCATTGATGGTATCACAGCAGTGCTGATCCAATGGAGACACGCAAACAAACTTTCGAACAGTTCCAGCAAAGCACTAATGAAGCTCTCGAGAAACTCACTACCATGTTCCACAAATTGGTTACAGATGTTCAAGCCATAAGGGAGAGGGATTCTGACAACTCTTCAGGTTCTAGCAAGAGCATCTCAGTCCGGAATGAAGGAAAACCCTACATGAAACTCCACTTTCCCCGGTTTAGTGGCGATGATCCTACAGGATGGATATATCAGGCTGAACAATATTTTGAATTTCAAAATGTGGCAGATGAAGATCGCGTCACTCTAGCCTCCTTTCATCTTGATGGCATCGCCTTACAGTGGCATCGGTGGTTTTCAAAACCACGAGGACCGATGACGTGGAAGGAATTTACCACGGCTTTGCTGAGCCGCTTTGGCCCGACTGATTATGTTGACCCCTCAAAATCCCTACATTGGCTCAAACTGATTACCACAGTTGAAGCTTATATTGAGGCCTTCGAACGGTTATCACACCGCGTTGATAACCTTCTGGAGTCTTTCTTACTTGGTTGTTTTAGTGGTGGGTCGAAGGAGGAGATTCGTTTGGAGGTGAAACTCAAGAAGCCGCGCACTGTGGCAGATGCAATGGGGTTGTCCCGATTGGTTGAGGAGAAACTGAGCTTGCAAAGGCGGGTCCCTCCTTCTACACGAGCTGCAAGTTTTAATCCTCCATCTAAAGCTCAGCCCACAGGTGGAATTTTGGGCACAGCACTATCTCAATGCCTTGCTCTACCTGCCCCAAGTTCGGTTCGTCGGGAGAAAGGGCTGTGTTATTACTGTGATGACCGCTACAGTCTAGGTCATAAGTGCAACAAGCCACAACTATTCATGATTAGTGAAGTCGATGACACTGAAGAAGGTAAGAACAACGTGGACGAAGGTGATGATACCCCTCTCGATGAGGTTCCCGCTGAGATCTCTTTCCATGCAATTTCTGGCACCATTCTGCCCCAAACTTTAAGATTGCCTGTTAAGATTCATAATAAAGATGTGGTGGTGTTAGTTGATGGGGGCAGCACCCACAATTTCATTGAGCAATCTTTAGTGGAGAGATTCGGTCTGGTGGTGGATAATGGGGTCAAGCTGGAAGTGGTGGTTGCAAACCATGAAAATTTAGCTTGTGTGGGTCGAGTAAGAGGACTTGCCATTGTTATTCAAGGGTATACAATAACCACTGATTTTTTGTCCTACCAATTGCAGCTTGCCCAATTGTCTTAGGTGTTCAGTGGTTGAAAACTTTAAGGCCGATTGAGATTGATTTCCAGAACCTCACTCTGGGGTTTTGTCTTGCGGGTACAACGCATAAGTTACAAGGGTTGAAAGGTTCGGAGTTGACTGCCTTGAAGACCAATGAATTGATGAGCGTACAAGGTATTGCCTTACTTCTCCAGCTTAATCTGGTTGAAGCAGAGCCTTCCTCTAGCCCAAGTCCTTGCCCAACAGTTCAAAAAGTATTATCTGAATATGAGCATGAATATGAGCAGCCAACAAGGTTACCCCCTAAATGTTTCCATGACCATGGTATACCCTTAATTCCGGGGTCCAAACCATTGAGCTCTCGACCATATCGCCAACCTTATCTGCAAAAGGCAGAAATTGAAAAACAAGTTAAGGAGTTGTTGCGAGGTGGGTTGATTCGCCCCAGCCACAGCCCATTTTCGTCACTGGTCTTGTTAGTCAAAAAATCTGACGGATAAGTACTGTTAAGGATAAGTACCTGATTCCAATGATAGATGAGCTCCTAGATGAATTATATGGTGCCACTATTTTTTCTAAGCTCGACCTCCGTTCAGGTTACCACCAAATACGTGTTCGGGAGACTGACATTCCTAAAATAGCATTCCGAACGCATGATGGGCATTATGAGTTTGTTGTTATGCCTTTTGGCCTCACTAATGCGCCTGCTACTTTTCAATGTTTGATGAACGACATTTTCCGGCCATATCTACGTAAGTTTATCTCCCCCCCCATGCCACTCTCTATAACTCACCCCCCTCCTACTCTCACCTCTGCGTCTTTGGTTGTCTATGTTACCCCAATATCTCTACCACTGCTCCTCACAAACTTGCCCCACACTCAGCCCATTGCATTTTCCTTGGCTATACCTCCAACCAACGTGGTTTTCGTTGCCTTGATCTCACCACTAACAAACTTATTATCTCTCGCCATGTTGTGTTTGATGAGTCGTGTTTCTCGTATGGTCACCCCACCTCCCCCCACGACCTTACTTTTCTCGATGCCACGGACAACGACCCGCCCTCCCCTTACACCCACCCTCGTCCAGCCACGCCCTCCCACACTCTGCTAGCCCCCCCCTCAATTCCCTCGGCCCGGTCCACTGACCGTCCTCCAACCCAGCCCACTCCCTCTGCCCAGCACACCCCCTCTTCCCAGCCCGCTTCCCCCATCCAACGGCCCAATCCAGAAGCCCAGTCACATCTACCCAGCCCACCATCCCGCGCTACCCCGCCCACCCTCTCTGTCAAGCCCACTTTCCCCTCCCGTCAAGCCCCACCCAGCCCACAACCCAACCCAGGCCCACATCCCACACCCGAAACCCCACCCCAGCCCACAGACGTCTCACCCCCCTCCCTGCCCAACGTCCACCCCATGCAAACCCGATCCAAAGCTGGTGTCTTCTGCCCCAAACAAATCCTAAATTTGAACACCTCCGCACCCATCTGCCTCTCCCTCTAACATACTGTAGTGCTCTCAAAGATCCAAACTGACATGCTGCTATGTGTGATGAATATAATGCTTTGATCAAGAATGACACATGGGAATTAGTAGCCCCCCTCCCCCACACAAAATATCATCACCGACAAATGGATCTTCCGACACAAACTTGGCCCAACAGGTGAGTTAAAAAGGTATAAGGCCTGATGGGTTGTTTGCGGTTTTAATCAGCGTTTTGGTGTTGACTACGGTGAAACGTTCAGCCCCGTTTTTAAGCCTACCACTGTCCGCGTCGTCCTTAGCCTTGCTCTGTCTCAGGGTTGGCCCATTCATCAGCTAGATGTCAAAAATGCATTCCTCCATGGTCAACTTTAGGAAACCGTGTATGCCAGCTAGCCCTCTGGATTCCAGGATACCAATCACCCTCATCACGTCTGTAAGCTCAAAAAGGCTCTCTACGGCCTAAAGCAGGCTCCTCGTTCATAGTATCACAGGTTTGCAGGTTTCATTCAGACTATAGGGTTCCACAGGTGCAAGTCTGACACATCTCTCTTCGTCTTTTCTCATACCACGGGGACAGCCTACCTCTTGCTTTATGTCGGCGACATCGTTCTCACTGCCTCTTCACCTGCACTCCTTTAGATTATCATTCAGAAACTCAAGGTTGAGTTTGCCATGATAGACATGGGTGATTTACATTTCTTCCTCGGCATAAATATTCATCGCACTTCCACTGGGATGTTCCTCCATCAGACTCAGTTTACCCACGACATCCTTGAACGGGCTGGGATGGTCTCTTGTCGCCCCATCTCTACGCCAGTGGACGCTACCTGATCTGACATTGTATAGATTCGTTGTTGGAGCCCTGCATTATCCAACCTTTACTCGACGTGACATCACTTACGACGTCCAGCAGTTTTGCCTTCATCTCCATGCCCCTCGGGACGTACATCTCACAGCCATGAAGCGAATCCTTCGCTACTTACGTGGCTCGACCACCCATGGCATTCATTTGACACGATCCAGTACAGATTTTTTGCAGGCTTATTCTGATGCAGACTCGGCTTGTTGTCCCAACACTAGACGCTCCACCTCTGGTTACTGTGTGTTCTTAGGCGACAATCTGGTCTCCTGGTTGTCCAAACGCCAGGACACCACTTCTCGATCCAATGCAGAGGCTGAGTACCGGGCTGCTGCCAATGCCATTGCAAAAACTTTGTGGATCTGAAATCTTCTCCTTGAGCTTTAGCAGCCACTACGACGTGCCACCCTCGTTTTCTGCGACAACATCAGCGCCGTCTACCTACCATTCAATCCAGTGCAGCATCAGCGGACCAAGCACGTGGAGGTCGTCATCCATTTTGTTCGCGACAAAGTTGCACTCGGTCAGGTTCGCGTCCTTCATGTGCCCTCCTCTTCCCAGTATGCTGACATCTTCACCAAAGGACTGCCGTCTCTGCTCTTCCTCAAGTTCAAATCCAGCCTGGGAATCCGACCTCCTCCACATCCGACGTAGCCGGGAGCATGCTAAATATATTAATTATATTTATTATCTTTGTAATTACTATGTTACCATACTTGTATAGACTTCCTAATATGGCTCTCCTACTATGATTAGGATTGAAGCCTCTAGTATATATTGATGTAATCTCTACACAATTATTCAATAAAAATATTTCTTCTACGCTATCTTATCCTTTATCCTTTATATATAATATTTGGGAGTTAAACTCCCAGAAATGCGACATGTGGCAGGCTACTTGGCAATTTTTTTACACATCATCAGCCACATATGAGGACTTAAGTGACTTGGCAATTTTAACTTAAAGTATGAAAACATCTTATTATAGCAAATATTCATTCCCAATTATTGCACATATGAAAACTTTTTACGAGGTATATGTAAAGTAATTATAATTAGGAGGTTATAAATGTTAATTATAAAAAACTTTTAATTAATTGCTAATGACATTTATTGGCTAATCCTTCCTTTTATTATAAAATTTGAGACTCTGGCTTACATGATATTGACCTGTCACGAGCTAATATGACATCTTTAATAAATCATCTCTTGTCTATTTATTATTTTAATGAGTTGGTAATTTTAATCAACATACGAAGTACTGATTTGACATTATTTTATTTTATTTTTTATTGATTGAACATAGTGACTAAATTATTTGTCTTTTTAGTTTCATGCAGTTAATCTTAAGAATTAGTAACTCTATTGTTTTTAACACCCGGTTCATTTTTCGAATGATATGTTTGACCAATGAAATTTTTTATCAAACATATTTTTTATTTTGAGATTATAGTCTAATTTTTAATATTTCAATTCATTATATATTTGTATAAATAATTATTCAAACATTTGATAGCAAAGCGAACTGAGACAGTTAATTAATAAAGTTTTTAGAATTATTTAAACATACCAATTTATTTACCATATATACGTATGGGGGGGGGTAAAGAACACTTTTTATTTTGGGATTTAGAATTACTCCCTCCGTCCCCTTAAGATCTTCTCATTTTGACTTTTTGTGGTTTTTAAGGAGAGTTGAAAAAAATGTGAAAGTCTACCATAATACCCTTAATGAAAATGGGTGGAGTGTATTAAATGAGGTAGGTGAGGTGTAATAAATAAAGTAAATGGAGATAGTTGTGGTATATATTTTAATTGTTAAAAAAGGTAATGAGAAGATATATGGTGGACAAATAAAACGGTTAATGAGAAGATTTATGAGGGACGGAGGGTGTATATTTTTGCATAGAAAAGTGATTTAGATTCATCCATTTTTATGAAATAATTAATTATGCACCTATTTCTCTGATTGAATTTTATTAATTTTATATTTAGGTTAGTGGTCTTATGCTAAACAAAAAGAATGGGTTTGGTTGCTACATATCTTGAAAAAAAATGACCATGTTAAAACTCCTCAATGTATAAGTAGATTTAATCTTCTCATTTAACTTTTAATGCTCTCCAATATAATATTTTGATCATTAATATCAATATTTATACTTATCGTATCTTATGAAAATTCATATTTCAAAACAACGTTTTAAAAAATATTATTGATATTGCATTTATAGATAAACAAAAATTGTTTTTCATATATCGAGGCCAATCTTTATCTTTATATATTAAATTTAAGAGTTAAACTCATAGAATTACAATAAGTGGTGAGTCTACATGGCAACATTTTAACAAATCATCTGCCACCTATACGGATTACGAAGTGCCACTATAATTATTTGAAAAAAAAACTAAAATAAGATTAGAATATGGAGAAAATGCCAAAATATGAGTTTCATATTTTTTTATCTTCAAAATATTAACTACAATACCAATATTTTATTATATAGTGCTAAAAACATTATGAAATGGTAATATACAGTGCCACAACGTCACTTTGTAAACTTTATTTAGGAAATAAAAATATTGAACTCTTATACTCGACTTCATAAGATTTATGTCTTACTTCTATTTGAGTGATTTTTTTTAGTTTTGTTTAGGAAATATATACAGAGTAATATATATGGAGTAGTAACTACAAAAAGTTTCCTTCTACACTTATATTACCTTATATATCTTTTTTTATTTTACAAAATCATCATCTTTCCTTCAACTTCTTGGGAACCTCTTTGCATACATTTCTTTTTTTCTTCTATAGTGTAGATAGGTGAAATTGTGAAAACTATTGTGTAATTGATGATGTACTCACACTTCATTTGGTAAGTTTAAGGGAGGGCATCATTAGTAATCTATTTAAAAAGGAAATTGATAGCATTATTTTTTGGTGAATTATATTATTTTCCATATTCTTTGCGGAGCTTACGAGAACAGATTTCCAATTTTGTTGATCGGAAATCCAAAATTTATTATTTAGCTACTAAACATGAAGAGATTCCCTTTTTCTATATAACAAGGTTAAAGTATACAAAATTTGACCAAGAAAAGTCAAATGAAAATATTAAATCTGAATGGAGACTAATAAGATCGAGACTAAGTTACAAGTTACAACCACATCAAAGAGAAATATAATTTCAAATTTATAATTATTTGTATTTTGATAAAACATTTTGTATATTGACGAGAATACTATTAAGGGCTTGAATGATTTTGCATTATAAAAGTGAAAAAGAAAAGTTTGCATATGATCTTATGAGATACTTATCTACGATGAATGAATATCAGCACAATATATACGATGAGATAATGGAAGTTGTGACACCTGAAAGAGGAGGTTTTTTTTATGTATGGTTACAGTGGAACTGAAAAAATATTTTTTTATGGAAATCAGTGTTTATTTCTCTAATGTCAAACGATAAGATTGTTTTGAATGTCACATCCAGTGGTATTGCAGCATTACTTTTTTATGGGGGAAGGACATGGGTGAATGACATTACACTTGAGACTCTCAATCTCTTTGAGCGATTGCATAACGTGTGCCATCAAACAAGAGAGTCCGAAAGCAAAACTAATCCAACAAGTCTAATAATATGGGATGGAGCATGTATGATGAATAGATTTATTTTTAAGGTGCTGGATCACAAAATGAGAGATGTAATGAATTTTTTTAATAAAAACTATAGAAATGAACCATTTGGAGGGAAAATAGTTGAATTCGGAGGGGAAAAAGTAGGACTCGAAGGGAAAATAGTTGTACTCAGAGGTGATTTTTGGCAAACTCTTCCTGTTTTACCCAAAACTTCAAGAGAGAAAAATTGTGAGTGCTATCATCTATTCTTTAAAATTATGAACGTATTTTAAAATTTATATGTTAGCGAAGAATATGATATTACATTCTTCTACGTCCTCTATCCCAGATAGAGACACACAAATTTTTTCTGATTGGATAATTAAAGTTAGAGATGAAAAAATTAGACAAGTGATTGATGAAACAACTGACATTAAAATTCCGCATAAATTATTAATTCTAGACACAAGTTATTTTGTGAGGAGTACAGTGGACTTCACTTATCCTAATTGAACATATTGGAGACTATGAAAAATTTATTCATTTTTTAGGATATGGCACTACTGGACCATGCTTGAGGTTGTAGAGATGCTAAATGAATTTTTCATATCCCTCATTACCTAATATGAAATGGTGTGCCTGAATTTTGATTCTTCATGTCAAGCCGATTCAGATGTAATTATTGATGACAATTAAATAACAATTAAATTTTAAATGAAATCAAATGTTCGGGGATCCAAAACTACAAAATAATCTTAAAAATGGCTTAACGATTTTGATATTGAGAAACATTGACCAAATATATGGATTATGTAATGGTACACGATTAATCCTTGAAGAGCTGTGAAAGAATGTTGTTGGTCGATTGTAGTTTTGAGAAATCGAGTCAGAAAAAAGTTTACATACTCCAAATGAAATTGATACCATCTGATCTAGGACCACTCTTGAAGTTATTTATAAGGCAAATATCAATAGTCTTATATTTTGTAATTAATATCAACAAAAGTCAAAGTCAAACATTGTCATTTCTTGCATTACTTTTAACCAAGTTGGTATTCTGGTGGTCCCAAAGTGGTGAGATACAAAGTCTAGAGGGGGAGGGTGAATAGACTTTGTTACAAATTTAAAACATTTTCGTTTCTTTTGAAAACGTGATGAAAATGAGTGTTAATCTAGAGTTCTTGTGAACTTTAGATTGTGTGCGGAATTTGGTGGGTAGAGTGAGCAGTAATCAGTATGGATGAGTTAGTTTTCACAGTTAATATAATTGCAAGTAAGAAATAAAGATAAAAGAGAGAGACACGCAAACTTTAACAAGGTTCGAAGGTGGGGTAATCCTTCTACGTCCTCAAAATCTACTATGTAGTTGGTTGTTGAAAAATGAACCAACAATTACACTTGTGTGAATTTCTGTACGGTATATCTTCGCAAGGCCAATGTTGCTACTGCACTCGTGCTGGCTTTGTTATTCCTTCGAAGGTCACGCTTTTTCAATAACTGCAAGGTCCGAACAATAGGACTTGCAAGACCTGTAACGCCCCAAAACATACCCTAGAATTATTAATGAATAAATAATCAATTAATCACAATTGTTTTGATTAAAATAAATTATTGTTGGCCTTTGGGCCGATATGAAATTTGTTTTGACATCTAATATCAAAACCTGGATAAGTCTCATAGAGATAAATCCAATTTGTGGACTATTTGTGTGATCTTGATTGGGAACCTGAGTACAGACCCAAATCAAGAGTAAATAAAGAATTTGTTTAGAATGTAAATATTGGAATGATTTGTTGAAATAAATCATTAGAATAATTGATGTGAATTAAATGAGAGAACCTTTTATGAGAAAGGTCAATTAAACCAATTTTGACTCTGTTAAAGTCAAACACCCAAAAATGTGGTGTTAGAAAAAGTATAACGAATGAATATAAAAATTATATTGTTGGATAGAGTTCGACTGTCTGATCGCAATGGTGCAAACGGATTTTAATTCGGAGAAAGTTGGACCAAAAAGTGTATCCCGACTGGAACCAAAATTGGTCCCAATCAGGACACTGTGCGAACGGCGCCTCCGAGCGCACTAAGCCTAGCGTGAATCGTCAATGACTCAGCAACTGCGTCTCCTTCTCCTTCCCTTCCCTATATAAGAGTATCATCAACATTCTCATTCTTCACCAAAACTTACAATTTTAGTACCATTGTGTTCATAAGAGTGAGGAGAGCAGTCTGATATTGTTGGTTGCCACCGAAGTCGCCGGAGTTGGGAGTTATCGTCGCCGGAAGTTTTGCCGGAAAATTCTCAAAACCTTCGATAAGCTTGGAGGTAAGCCCGTAAATATATCTAGTGACTAGAATGTTCATATAGATTGTTTCTACGTTCATAACGGTCGTTTGGTTGAGTTTTGTGTTTGACATGTTTGAAGAACCAAGAATCATAAACAATTAAATTGTTGTTAAAATTACGAATTAATGACTCTAAAATGATCTGTGAACATTGGAGAACATTTTTATATAATTAAATTGAAGTTTGGTGATTAAAAATGATAATGTTAAAACTGACCCGAGGAAGAAGATGATGAACAGTGGCTGAAAATCGATTATTTACTTACTAAAAATCGATTAGAATTTTATTCAGATCAGTGGTTCGAAGTCAGTACCATTTAATCGATTATTTATCTTGTAAAAATCGATTATTATGAATTAATTGATTATTTATATTGTAAAAATCGATTATTATGAATTAATTGATTATTTAAATTGTAAAAATTGATTATTATGAATTAATGGATTATTTAAAATTACATAAATCAATTTTTATAAATTAAATGATTATTTTAAATTATTTTCCTCAATTCCAGATCCTGCTACGAAAATATTCCTGAAAATATGTTCTAAAATCCTATTTTTGATAAAAATTAATTATGAACAATACAAATATGATTTTGTATAATAAAAATGATGTTTTAGGCATATAAAACATTATGTGATGCATGACAGTAAGTTAGAGTGTTAACACTCAAAACTAGATCGCTATTTGTTATCATTTGTTATATTGATTAATGATTATGATGAATGATTATCATGAATAATGAACTAACTGATCAAAATGATTATTGATGATTCAGCCATGAGAGTAATGAATATATTGATAATTATTAAACGATTTGTATTGTTAAACGGTATCTAGAAGAACTCTAAGATATACCTATTAGTTAATTGATGTTAAGGCTATCTAGAAGACCTGGCGGCAGGTAGGCAAAAAGCAAAAAGCAGAATGTGATCCTGGCGGCAGATGGGGCGAGATTGTCGGGATGGATGTGACAAGTTTGGAAACAATTTCTGATATGTCAATATTAAAATCGCTTCCGCAATATTGTTGAATACTCCGTATTGTATCTGTATTGAAAAATATTATTGGGATTAATAAAGTGTGTTTGAAAAGTTTTAAATTTTTACGATTACCAAGTTAAATACTTTAGTCCGAATGGGGTTGCAGACCTGGACGGATTAGGGTGTTACAAGACCAACTTGTAAGAAAGTTGACCTACCCCCTTTCAATCAATAAGTTTGATCAAAAGTTGTATCTTTCAACGTCGTGTGGTACTTGAGGCATGGAAACCTTCAAGTATTTACACTATAGCTCTTTGGAAGGAGGAGAAGTTTGCTTCTAGATAAGGAGTTTAGAAATCTCTCTTTTTCAAGCTTTTTGGGCTAACTGTGAATAAGGTAGCTTTGTTGTGGTTGTTTTTCTTATCGTTGTCGTCCTTCTCTTTTTTAGTCTTCCAAGGATGCTATTTATAGCTGGATTGGACAATCTATCCGTTGAATCAAAATAGACTATCCGTGGCATTTGTTGGCTTCAATTTTGAATGAAGATTGCGATTTGAAGATTCCTCATTGGAATGAGTGTTTGGACATACCCAATTGTTTAAGAAGGGATTCCTTTTTCCACAGAATTCGTCTTCTAGCTATTGTTCAAGAATTCTAGACTGTAGCACTTTACTCTGTTTGTCTTCTCGTGCTTGTTTAGGAATTATGGACAGGCTCTTTAATTTTTAGAGGTCCAAACTTTGTCTTCGAGTCATTTGTTCTTGAATCAGCATAATTATCTTCAATCTAGCCGTTGAAAATCAAGATATTGATTTTTCCTTACCAACGGGTAGAATTTCTTCATTCAAAACTTAGATAATTTTCTAAGTCTTTTCTCACTTGTCCGCTTTTTGAGAATTCCGGTCTTTCTTGAGGCATCCGGTTCTTAGCTGACAAATCTGGAAGAGTCATACTCAGTCTTCCAGGTGAGAAAGAAATCTGCGCTAGTCTTCCGACTTAGCCTTTAGCGGGTTGTAGCGAGACATCCGGTTCTCATGTTGTCTTTCAGATTGGAGGATTTTCGTCTGTTTTGAGAAAAATCCTTACTTGTCTCTGACATTTCCGATCAAGATATCCAATTTCCAAATTACTGAATTTGATTAAGTCTTCAGGCATCAAACCGCTTAAAGAAATATCACAACTTTATTGGAAATCTCAAGAACTCATTTTTAACAATATTTCTAAAAAGAAAAATTACATTGAATATTTGGGGAGACCTAAAGTCCCTATTACATTCTAAATACATCATTATCAAAATCTATAATATTTTTCCCAACATATTCACTCATGGTGAGCTTTATGTTATGGTTCCATGAGTGAAGACAAAAACAAAATTAAAAATATTAGTTCTAGATGACAATGATACCCCTGCAACTAAATCAAAAAAATTATATACCTTACAATCTTTCAAAAAGTTTGGTATTAAAAAAAACTTGATTGAATACACATTCAATTCCTCAAATATTGTTTATTCTACTTTGCAATTTTTGTATATACTATTCAAAATTATAGGGAAATATATTTTCTTTATTCTGGGAAAAATATTGCATTAAAAAAGTTTTAGAACCAATAAAAATTTCGTTCGACCCCGTGCGTCACACGGGTCAAAACACTATATATATATATAAAGTTAGGTTCAATTCTTGGAGTATTGACATGTGGCATGCCACATAATCATCCACATGTGCATTCCTTGATGAGATGGAGGAATTTTATTGGTCCATTTAATTATTTAAAAATACCTTTTAACACATTTTATTGTATTACATTCATTAAATATTATATTTTAGTATTAAAAACATTACTTTAATTATACTTTGTATAAAAATGTAATTCGTTAAAAATTTTATAGACATATATATCATCATTGTAATATATACACACACACACATATCTATGCATACATACATACATGCATGCATACATACATATATATTGTCACATATACATTCTCTAATGATGTATCATTATTTAATTAGTCCATTTTTTATTATAATGTTTTATTGGTCTATTTAATTATTTAAAAAAACCTTTTAACACATTTTATTGTATTAGATTCATTAAATATTATATTTTAGTATTAAAAAATATTACTTTAATTATACTTTGTATAAAATGTAATTTTTTAAATAATTTTATAAACATAGATATCATCATTGTAATATATATATATATATATATATATATATATATATATAATATATATATATATATATATATATATATATATTATATAATATATATATATATATATATATATATATATATATAATATATATATATATATATATATATATATATATATATATATATATATATATATATATATATATATAATATATATATATATATATATATATATATATATATATGGGATTGACTCTAGTGAGATGACACTTTACGGTGAGATGACATGCTTCGGTCAGATGACACAAAGCTCACCACTGGCTACTGCAAAGCTCACCAAAGACAACTACAAAGCTCACCAAACTGTAAGACAAAGCTCACCATATTTTTTCACCACTTTGATTTTTTTTGAAAAAATAAAATTAAAAGAAGATGTGCTGACTGGACTTTGACTATTGACCATCAGTATTGACCGCTGCCGGCCGCCGCCGCCATCGCCGGACTCCGGCAGCCACTGTTCACATAATTAAATTATATGTATAAAATATTTTTTAACTTTATCGATGTTTTGAAAAATAAAGTTTTATATGATTTTTAAAAACAATAAATTATTTCTCTTTTACTACTTTTAAATAAAATACTTAAAAAATCTTTAGTGCATGTACATCTATATTTAAATTATATTATTTGAAAAAAGATGTATCTTAGAGTTAAAAAATATTCATCTAACACATATTATGTCACTATTAAAAACATAAAATAAGTAAAATTATATTTATAGAATGTCAAAAATTTAGAATGCATACGAGCCCGTACGAAGCATGGTGTTAACGCTAGTAAAATAAGTAAAAGAAAGAAATTTGTATGGAAAAAATATAAATTTTCTTTTTTGAAAATGTGTCATTTAAAACAACATTATATTAAAAAAGTAAAAGAAACAAAAATGGTTTAAAGGAAAAGAAAGAACTAAAACCATACAAAATAAAAAAAGGTTTGGATAGAAAAAAAAATAAAATATAAAACTTTGGGAAATAAAAAAAGACATTCAAATAATTACGAAACCTGCCAACCCGAACCCCCTTCCGTCACTGATTAAGAAATCGAAGCCTTGTACCGGCACAAATAGTCCAAATGGCAAACACTTGGTAAGTTTGGAGAATAACTAAGGATCTAGACCTAGCAACGACCTTTGTGGAGGTGACGACATCTGGAAAATGGGAGAGTCTCTAGTGCTATATCGTCTAATATTGTGTTGGGTCTATTTACCTTTCCAATCACATTCCCAAAGTCGGGTGAGGTCCGGGTGAGGGGCGCACGGGCACGGGGTGAGAGATTTCACTTGGAGAAGAAATCAAAACCGTGTTGATTAATTAGGCGTTTCAATCCTCTATCTTCTTCCGCTGGCTGCACCATTTCTGGCGGCCCGGTAGATTTTTGCATCTTTAGAAATGGATTCTGTATTTATTACATACAAATACGCGGCGGGCCGGCGGTGATAGATTCTGTTCTGAGTTAGTTTTGCCGAATTCATTTCTGCATCCATGGGTTCAACCCATGTTGCGATCTCTCCCGCCTCCTTCGCCCCCGGCGGCCGGAGAATCAATACCGGAAACAGCAACAAGAACGGCAGGAAATCAGGTTTTAGCGATCCTGGTGTCATTTTCTCTGGTTCAGCTTTCTTCCTGGTCTCATTCCTGGTTCTGGTCTCCATAGCTTGCCTCTATGCTAGGCTCATGCTTCCGCCCAATGTCCACGCAAACCTACCTGTATTGGGCTGCCGTGAAGACAATGAGGGCTCATGGGCAATTGGTGTTTTCTATGGGGACTCTCCTTTCTCCCTCAAACCCATCGAAGACGTGAGCTTTGTTCTTCTTCTTCTTCATCTTCTCCTTTTATGTTCTTACTGATTTTACTCATAAAGTTTTACATTTTGGGTTGTACCTATTGCCTCGACTTAAGTCTGTACTCTGTAGGATCTACCTGTCTGGGTGTTGAGGTTTTTCTTCTTCTGGGAATTCGGAATTGGGTAAATGTGTCTGGATTGTAGTTTCCATTAATGCTTCTTCTTTGACTTCTATATCTGGAAATGGGTTGCAGATGAATATACAGAGGGACAAGAGTGCAGCATGGCCAGTGGCCAATCCAATTATAACTTGTGCTTCAGCTTCTCAGGCTGGATTTCCTAGTAATTTTGTTGCTGACCCTTTCCTTTTCGTTAAGGTAATTTATTCTTTTATTTGTGTTTTGTTTTGTTTATGTATTGGGGATACATTGCCATTTTAGGAAATTGGTCTATGATTTCAGTTATGCATAAATAACCCAGGTGTGTTATTAGCTAGCTGTTCATCTATGTATGTTGAATTACCGTGTGCAGTCAGTGGATAGACGAGAGGGGTTATAGGTGCACTGTTTATCAGGGCCCTGTTTGGTAACTTGTTTAGCAGAAGGATGATAAATAGACACTAGAAGCTTTTGACTTGCTCATTTGGCTAACATGGATGGCACCAAACACTCTTCCTTTCAGAAAATCCAGGAGATCCAAACCATTGTAACCAAATAACCCTTACCAAACAAGCCCTAGACTTGTATGGTTGAGATTTGGCTTTGATGTTTTGTTGTATTAGTACTTCTGATGGGCTTACCGAGTTGAATTTATATGTTTGATCGCTGTGCAGAAGTTTGATTTATAGTATACTTTTTGGTGCTCGGTGCTCCATTATTTAAATGAGCAGGTGTTGGTTAAGTGGTTTTTCGTTGTATACTTGTATATCATATGAAGCTGGTTACAGATACTGGCTGTGATGATCATTTTATTCAAGAGGGTTTGATAAATATGGATTTAGTACTTCTAGTGAAATGTTGCAAGATGCTTTGTTTTTTATGATTTTCTTGTCACGCACTATGTGCTCTATTGCCTTTTCTACACCATTGATCTATTCTATTTTTGGTCTACCATGATTCCTTTTGAAGTCTCTACTCTCTAGTATTCCAATTCTTCATCCCACGTACCAGGACACTAAATTTGCCCAAATTAATGCAGTTGATTCTACCTTATTTTATGTTCAATAGTTGCTACACGCATTTTTATGTGACTTTTCATTATAGGCTTTTTAGCTTCTTGCTACACATAGATCTTCACATACACAACTTTTTTAATAGTCCAACATTATAGTGTCTTCCGTAGAAAGTTGCACATGTCCGATGGTCCAATAACTTTTTCTTATTTGTCTCACTATTGCTCCTCTTATTTTGACCCGCCAGGGGGGGGGGGGCAGATGTACGTGTTCTGACCCTATGTGTAAAACATAGAGCGGTTGTTTTTAGATGACACATGTGACATGTCGAGCGTCAAAAGTTGCATTGACTAACTGCTACTTTACTATTGAAAAAACGTAAATGGGCCTCAGGGAACTTTCTTCTAAAAGGTGATACGTAAGCCTCAAGGTGACAGAGTGGGGTACACTTCAGCCGATTCTCAGAATAGAAGAAAAGAGTGCTTCGTGTCACCCAAAAAAAAGAACATATGCCATGCTGCCTCATCTTAGATTGTCATGGTTGATTTGTCTATGATAGTTTTACATGGGAAGAACTCAACTTCTATTATTAATGTAGCCCAACTGTGACATTGAGAGCTAAGAATAGATATCATTTCACAAGATGGAAGTTATCAAATGTATGATTGATTTCACAACCATGACAGTAACACCATGTTTTTGGGAAGGATGCACTGACAAAGGTAGCGTGAACTATGTAGGATGAGGAAATATGGTGCGGATTCCAGGTCGTATCACACACACCACATAGTATTTTAGATGATGAAGAAAATTCAAGAAATAGGATGAAGAAGAAACAAAAATCTTATAGAGAGAAAACACAAAGAATATGTGGTAACACCGATGGCGAACTCCAAGGCGGTATATGACTATATATGGTTGATTCCAGAGTATGAACAATTTCAAAAAATACATGCTATAAATTAGCTACACAGAAGAATAAAGGTACAACCGTACAACCTAAAATTTAGGCCGGACTGCACCCCAAATGCCACCTTTGGGTTGGGGGCTTCCGAGCCCACCTATCGGCAACCTCACCGCTAAGGTTGAACCATGTGAACGATAATATTTAAGAGTACATTAAATATGAAATCAGACTCCACAGCCTAAAAATTCCTTCTTGTTGTAATGTCTTAATCATTTTACTTTACTCCTACACTAAAAAATTTGATATACTCATATGTTGTGCACGCAGTCTAGTACAGCATTTCTTAAACATGACTATACTTTATTAGGACGATTTTACTGTTCTAGTTTAACAACTGACTGGTCTTAGTGATGATAGGTTTAGAATATGATCAAAATTATTGTTATCTGTTACTCTGTCTTTATCGTTGAATTTAATGAAATGCAATCAAGGAGCCTTAAAACCTTTCACTCAAGATATGCCATTTCCTTATAATTTTCATGTTCTCAGTTACTTAACTTTGTATTCCATCTATTTTTTTCCATTATCCTTCCATTACCAATGGAGCTAGAATAGTCATTACTGGCGATTCTTTAGCTTCGGGCAGAAAAATGGACTAAATCAAAATGACACATTAAACTTGTTATTGTTGTTGATATGTCTTTTCTTGCCATTATATTTCAATTGTGAAATATAAATATTTCCTTTTCCTTTTTCAGGGAGACATTCTTTACCTCTTTTTTGAAACAAAGAATCCGATCACAATGCAAGGGGATATTGGAGTTGCTAAAAGTGTTGATAAAGGAGTAACATGGGAACATTTGGGCATTGCATTGGACGAAGATTGGCATCTCTCATTTCCGTATGTGTTTGACTACAATGGGATTGTAAGATCTAAATTTTAGTCTTGTCTATGTTTGTTAACATGACATTCATAGATATGTGGGCTCTTTATGTTGTCTCATGGGAGAAGCAAATCAAATACTCCCTCTGTGCCATAAAAATGAATATGAACAATTATTTTCCGGGCATTATCTCTCCTTTTTAAATGTCCTGTCTATTTTCTTCCACTAGCATTTTCCGTGTTCCAAACATACCTTTAAGGCTTTAATGTATCATGCACTTTATTTTATTCTCCATTTTTCCTGTAAAACACTGCCCTGCATTTCTTCTACTTATGACCTCTCTCGCTCTCTCTTTCTCTTGGCAGATATATATGTTGCCTGAAAGCAGTGAAAAGGGGGAACTTAATCTGTACCGTGCTGTAGATTTTCCCACAAAATGGGTTCAAGAGAAGGTTATAATGAAAAAGCCCATCATAGATCCTTCTATAATCCCACATGATGGGAAATATTGGCTGTTTGGTTCAGATCACAGTGGCATTGGAACCCAGAACAACGGACAACTAGAGATCTGGTATAGCACCTCCCCTCTTGGCCCTTGGAGACCCCACACGAAGAATCCCATTTACAACACGGACCCGAGCATTGGGGCCCGAAACGGAGGAAGACCATTTTTGTATAACGGAAACATATACCGTGTTGGTCAAGACTGTGGCGACACATATGGCAGACGCGTACGTGTGTTCAGAATACAAAACCTCACAACAAACGAGTACGCGGAGGCCGAAGTTCCCTTCGGCATTGGAGAGTCTATAAAGGGGATCAATGCCTGGAATGGGGCCCGCAGCCATCACTTTGACGTGCAACGGCTGAACTCAGGAGAGTGGATCGGCATTTTGGATGGGGACTGCGTGCACTCCGGAGACGTGAGGCATCGGTTTGTCCTTGGCTTTGCTTCTGTGGTTGGGGTTGTAGTTTTCGTCATATTGTTTGGAGTTTTACTCGGGGTCGTGAAGTTTGTTGCACCTTTGGGCTGGAAATCCCACAACTTGGGAAAGAAGAGTGATTCCATTTCATCGCGGAAAGAAGAAACGAAAAACCCGTTATGTTTGAAGTTGGGGTTGTCGTGCAGCCAGTTGAACCGCGTGGGCCTCTTCCTACGTGCGAGAATAAAACCAAACACATGTTTCGGAGCTTTGGTTCTTGCCATGGTGTTCTCAATTGCAGCTGTTTTGGCGTGTTCCAGTGTCACTTACATCTATGGAGGCAATGGTGCTCAAGAACCGTACCCTTTGAATGGTCACTACTCTCAGTTCACTCTCTTGACAATGACGTACGATGCCCGAATGTGGAACTTGAAAATGTACATCAAACACTACTCGAGATGCTCCTCGGTCCGCGAAATCGTCGTCGTGTGGAACAAGGGAAAACCCCCACGGGCGAGCGATTTTGACTCGGCGGTCCCGGTGAGGATACGAGTGGAGGAGGAGAACTCTTTGAACAACCGGTTCAGACCCGACCCGCTCGTAAAGACCCGGGCCGTTCTTGAACTCGACGATGACATCATGATGACGTGCGACGACGTCGAGCGGGGTTTCTCGGTGTGGCGTCAGCACCCGGACAGGATCGTCGGGTACTACCCTCGGCTCGCCAGCGCGGGCCCGCCGTTGGAATACCGGCCGGAGCGGCACGCTCGCAAGCACAACGGGTACAACATGATATTGACCGGGGCGGCATTCCTCGATGCCCGGACGGCGTTCGGAAGGTATTGGAGCGAGGAGGCTTCGGCGGGGCGCGAAGTTGTCGACGCGGTTTTCAACTGCGAGGACGTGCTTTTGAACTACCTATACGCTAATGCGTCGTCGGCCACGGTCGAGTACGTGAAGCCGGCGTGGGCCGTGGACATGTCCAAGTTTTCGGGGGTCGCTATCAGCGGCAACACGCAAGCTCACTATCGTGTTCGGAGTGGATGCCTCCGGAAATTCTCGGAGATTTACGGGAGCATAGCCGACCGGAAGTCGGAATTTGACCGCCGGAAGGATGGGTGGGATGTATAGCGCCTTGTTATTGTTTTTTGTTATTGTGTTTTTTTGGTAGCATTAGTTATGCTTTAGGCTTTGTTGAGTTTCATTTGTGATATTTTTTTATTTGTTCATGGGAGAAGTTGAGATGCAACATATGATTCTGTTTGTATAAAAAGGGGTTAGATTCATACAGATTATCGTTTATACTTATTTGGTAACTGATTATTCAATATAAATTGCACTAACTCATTGTATTATTTTTTTTGAGAAACTATTGTCTTCGAGACATTAAGAATGTCAATATTGATGAGTTTGTAGCATAGTGCATAGTAGTAATATTTTTCCTCTTTTAATGTTTTTTGTCGGGTTTCATTTATAAAATGTTTAAAACTATAATTTTTTTTTTGAAAAATGTTCAAAACTATAATTGGGAATAGAGTTGATGGCGAATAAATGTTGTGATGGGTAGCAGTGTGGTATTGTCTATCAATAGGTGGTGCATTCATAGTAGCTATAGTGCCATTCCATTCATTCCATGCTATCTTTTCCTTCACCCCCATGAATAATTCTATTTTGTGACCCACGTGATATTACGTTTGACATTATTGTGTTTTTCAATCTAATTATCTTAAGTCTAATCATGTAGTGTTTTATTATGAACATGTAGTATATTAAAATTGAAACAATACATTAATACTCCCCAATCCCGAACTAAAGTTCTCATTTATCCTTTTTCTCTATCCATAAATAAAGTTCTTATTTCTAATTTAAACTCAGTCTCTTCCAAAAATACCCTTATCAAATTCTAACCCGTTACTCTTTCCCACAACCTTTCCTCTCGTCATTTACTTCTTCGCCCGTTCATTCATCTCCACGCATTTACAGAGTTCCACAACCGTTCCTCTCCTCATTTACTTCTTCGCACCTTCTAGATATGTATAGATCTACTTAGTTTCTCTCCCTCTCTCGCACAACCAGATTGTCTTAAATCTTCATCTGCTTCGACGAACCCTAAATTACTCTCCCCTCCAAGAACCCTAGATTTCTACTCTATTGAATGGAATCTCGTGATTTCCTTTACGAATCACGTATTCCAGAAACACAGTTTGGAGATGGTGGCTACCCCTTCATCTCTGACGACAACGAGGAGGACGAGGTCATCGACAATAACGACGATGGTGCTGATGCTGCCCCGGTCATAGACAAGGAGGTAATCGACCTTACCTCTGCCACAGACTCCGTTATTGTTCTTGGGAGTGAGGAGGCTGAGTTCTTCATTGAAGAAATTGACAGTGATGAGATAGAGGGGTTTGATACGACTAGTATTGAGATTTCTCCAAAGATCTATTCACGCATGCACCCCCACATCGATATGCTGAACATCTTACTTCCCACTCTCGACCCTAACTTTTGAACTTCAAAGTACATGTAGGGGAGTAACTTTCACATCCTTTCTCTTCGTGCCTTTATTTTTGTGATGACTGCTTGTTCATGCCTAATTATGACTGTTGATTTGTTGATGGTGTGATTCTATTATGAGAATGTTTGCATGCTATAGAATGGTGTATATATGATTTCTGTTGGCCAAATTTTGTGATGACTGGGATTAAGTTTTCCTTATCAAAGAAAACAATATGTACTAGGATGATAAATTTACCATGTGGGAGTGTTTTTTAGTACTTAATCTATGTTGTCATTTTCTGTGAAGACATCAATTTAGGACATGAATTTGTCTGAGAAAAATGTAACCTACTATGATGACCATTTGGGTTTAAGTATTCTTTTCTGTCTTATGTATATGTTTGCATCTTAAAAATTTGGCAATGATGAAGTGGCATTAACATAACAAAAATTTGGCAATGATGAATTTGGCAATGATGAAGTGCATCTTTACATAATGCTCACTGCTGTAAGTACATATAAACTAAGTAGTGTAGTTGCCTTGTTCTGAGTATATATGCATAAGATAAAAAACCCAGTGTGTCTACAATTAAGAAAAACCTAAAACTTGTAAGCACTTAGAAAACCACACTACCTGCCACTATGAAAAACCAACTCCCCCAACCCCCAACCCCACCCCAAAAAAACATTTCTTACTTTCATTTCATTCAGTTTAACTCTAAAGATAGGTATTCATCTCCCTCTTCAGTGTTGAACTCAATCATGTGTTCATGTGTAGTCCCATTTCTTTGTCCAAGCAGTGTTGCTGCCTTCAAAATTAAGTCTGGGTCTATGTTCAATCACTTAAGTTGTGTCCCTGCCCTGTCTAGTTTGTCTTTCCCCATATAAGGCAACTTAAAACTGTCTCTAACAACTCCGCCACATTAATTGGAGCACACTTTTCTTGTAATGACTGTATGGCTCTGAAAAACCCAAGGTTCAACACATTTAAGTATGGGGAGATGGGGGGTTAGTTATCTAGAGTAATGTGAAAACCATTTGTGTTACCTGGAGCAACAAAGTCTGAGTGCAAACCTTGAATGTGTGACCTTGCATTATCTTGGTGAATGTAAATGTTCTTTGATAACTATGATGGATACTTTTCCTAGATTCCTTGAATGACTTTATTAATAAGCACGTCTTTTGTGACTTGTTTGGTAAAACTATTAATTGCTTTTACTTCCAACACCCCTTTAGGCATATTCTTGCTCTTTCTTTTGGCTTTCACACTTTCAGTGAAATGGAATATGCCAACTTTACTATCCCATAAAACAACGTGAAATAGAATATGCCAACTTTACCATCCCATAAAACAGCTCCATTATCATCAACAAATGGTCTCCTAACCACCCACAAGAACATGACTTTTGTTATGGACCTTTTTGATTTGCATGTCCTATATGGGTCTACTTCATTTAGAAGAAGGTAAAATCTCATAGAAGTTTTGGTCATAAAGAGCCACTTCTCATAAATGTGCAAAATATTGTGAAAAGTCTTAAACATAGACTGGTGAGGCATACTGAAGGTTCAACCAGCTCTAAAGAGAAACTCAACCTTGAAAGTTTATTAATATTAGTTAAGTATGTTTTTATAGCATTAGAATGACTCCTAAACATACCTCTTTTTATCCACTCATGCACAATTGACTTTCGCTTGCCAATGGCAGTTGCTAATGATCTTACAGTACCCCTCTTCATGAGGGGAGTGTCTGCAATAGCTTTTACATCCATGTTTTCCTTCTTTGTGCCACTGTTACCAATCATTCTGATTCTCACATCAATGACAACCCCCTGCTCTAATTATTTCTTTCCAATGGCTCATATCTTACTAACTATTTTTCTAGACACATTAAATTCTACAGCCAACTTGTTGATCAGTCCTCTCTAAGTTGAGTATGAACCACATGTATTTTGTTTTGAATGTCTTAGAAGCTCTTCACCAATAAGTTGCCTTGATTTGTTGTCCAACTTCTTGGTATTTTATGTCAGTGATATTCATTATGTTTGCATGCCTCCAAGAAGTAGGAAGGAAAAAAGAATATGAAGAAAGGAGACTGACACATTAGGAAGGAAAAAAGGAATATGAAGAAAGGAGACTGCCATAAGAGGAGGATGAACAAGACATGTGATTGAAGAATGTGTAGGGCAAAAGAGGAAAGGGTTGGGGATTTTATAATCTCCCAGGGATGAGTTTGTTTAGCTTAGGCGGTAACATGAAAAAAGGAGGGAATCCTGAATTACTAGTGGAACTTTTTTAAATTTTGAATGATTTTTTGTTAAATGTTGTAAGTCTTGATTTGACGTAACAAACCCATACCCCTATTTTGCTATTTAAACAATGTGTTTGTTCATTCAGTAGTTCGCCCAGCCCATTCCATCCATTTCTTTATTTATTTATTTTTTTATTAAGGGCAATTTTGTCATTTCAATTTCTTAGTCAACACTCAATAAAAATAACAATGAGTCAAAATAGGATCATTAATACCAGACAAAGGGAGTATTAAAAAAACTATTGTGATGTATATGTAAGTTTGGCCTCCTCGGGTGGTCAGCAAAGACGGATGCCAGTGCGACGATGGTAATGTGGCAATTACAATGTGACAATGTGATGAGTGTGACAATGTCACAAAAGCAGTGTGAACTCTATTTTAGTTTAAAAGACTTATGACTGATATTTTGGTATCTTCATAGTTTTTTACTCCTATCTAGAGAGTTTTTCCTTAAAGTTTTGTAATACTTTTTTCGTCCACAAATTTTCTTCTGTATACATTATCATCTTGAGCATTGTTACTTCGGCTTACATTGTATAGTGAAACTATGACACTAAGGTGAAAAAATGGGCAGTCTTGATTTTTTAAAGAATCAATGTGAATTTTAAAATAAAATAAATTTTATTCCTATTTTAAAGATAAAATAAGACAACTAGTGTTTTGTCTCATCAATAATACGCAGTAATATAGTAATAAAAAAGAAAAATGTAGTCCATCCGTCCCAAATGTAATTGTCTTGTTACTATTCACAAGACTTCATTCATTTTTTTGATATTTTCATCATTCATTTGATAAAATGTTACAGTATGTCACTTCTAGTTTTAAAGAACTTTTTAATGTAGTTTTAAACACACACACACACACACACTTATACATATACATATGCATATACAAACATACATACAAACATACATATATATGATTGCATCCTGCGTTCAGATTTTGAGATAATGCATTTTTAAAGGATTTTGGTGCATTTCGACATGACACATTTTCAAACTATTTTGGTGCATCTAATTTTGATGCAATCGTAACCCTTAGATCTCACTATCTAAACAAACAGATTCATTATTATATTTCTTTCATCAGATCGCATTCTCACTAGAACACACACACACACATATATTAAGGGAATAGTTTTAAAAAAATCATTTTAAATAGGAGTAAAACATAGAGAAAACTAAAATAGGAGTTCCATATTTTATTTTCTAAATAGGAGTTCGTACTGTGATAATATGACATTGTATATGTGAATTTTACTATATACTTTTGGTAATGTACTTAATCATGATTAGTGATATAAATATATCTTAACTTTTATTTTGAAAATAAAAATATGAAAGTTCTATTTTGATATATTTTTAAAAATATTACTCTTATGTTAATTTTTTTCTAAGGGTTTTAAATATATGTAAATTCGAAGAGAGGAAATATTAGTAAGAACAACAATTATAATAACAATAGTACTGAGAGAATAGAAAAAGAAAGAAACTTTTGTCTCTTGTACTCCACATAACGACGAATGGGCCGATGAAGGAATGCGATTCACGTTTAAAAAGAAACGTCAGGAGATAACG
Source organism: Cuscuta australis (assembly GCA_003260385.1). Taxonomy (NCBI): domain Eukaryota; kingdom Viridiplantae; phylum Streptophyta; class Magnoliopsida; order Solanales; family Convolvulaceae; genus Cuscuta; species Cuscuta australis. The sequence continues at coordinate 971,331 of NQVE01000162.1, read as the reverse complement.
CCCGTTAATTTCTCCGAGAATTCATCCCTTTTATTCAGCCCTCGGACGTCGGGCACCGTCCGAATCTAACTCCCCTCCTCCTTCCTTCCTTCATTGACCCCCCATTTCCGAACCCCTCACACATTCCTTTCCCATTTTACCCCTCCCTGCATTCCTCTCCCCTCCTCCGTGCAACCGCCGGCCTGCTCATGGCGGAGGAGTTCGAGAACGCCGTGGAGGACGGCCTGCGGCTGGCAAAGCGGATTTATTTCGGCAAGGACCGTGCCGTGGCGCCGCCTAAGCCGATGACCCCCATGGAGAAGGCGGCTGGCTCCTACCTCCCTTCGGCTCCCATGGTCTACGCCGTCATCGAGAATCCAGCCTTCGTCGACAACCCTGATATTCCCAGCTACCAGCCTCACGTGCACGGCAGGTGCGATCCTCCCGCTCTGATCCCCCTCCAGATGAACGGCGTCTCCCTCGAGGTTGAGTGCTGCCTTGACACCGCCTTCGTCACACTCTCCGGCTCCTGGCGCGTGCATTGCGTCATGGGGAGCCAGTGCTGCGATTGCTGCTTTGCTGTTCCCATGGGCGAGCAGGTATTTATATAGTATAACCAAATTTGAATTGCTTTAAGATTTATGCGTTTGATTTTTATATTAATTCTATTATTATGTTTTGACATTGTATCTATGGACTGCATTTAATTACTAGCTAGGGGAAATCTTTCTGCATTCAATTATATAAACAAATAAGTCTGAATTACTTTGCTTTTTGTAAGTAACCTCCCCTCTAGAAGTTTCAACTTTATTGAGGAATAAATACATTTATTAAATGGGGTTGATTTTAGGAATAACATCTGTAATACTAAGAATATCCAAAAAAGATTGCTTTGGGGATTAGATGGGAGATGTGAGTATTGTATCTTGCCTCTTGCAAAAGTGCAAGGTTTGACAAAATCACACCCTTATGGTTGGACATTTCTCTATACCCTCGCTGAGTGGGGGGATGTTTTATGCACTGGGTTGTCCTTTTGGAGTTATGGGAGTGTGACTATGGAAAGAAATAATTGATGAGAGAGCATTTTTTAATGATAGAATATAAGTTTCTCTTGGGGCTCTCGGTTCGTGTATCCGAACCCATGTTACTTGGGATGAGGCTTATTTGTGTTTGTTTGTATACTGGATTTGATGCATTGACGTGGTAAGTTACGCTAAAATGGCATTTTTAGTACAAAATTTCTGAAGTCATCAAAACAAAATTTCTGAGGCTTATTTGTGTTTGTTTGTATATTGGATTCAATGCACTGATGTGGTCATTCCTCTCTCCTTTTTGTTTTGATGACTTCTAAAATTTTGTACTAAAAATGCCATTTTAGTGTAACTTCTGTTGTCTGTACTGTAAAAAAATTGAGCAATATCTCATAAATGAAAACTTTACAGCTGCTTTCTTGTTAGCTTGGTAATGGGAAATCAAACAGTCTAACAATGTTATAGTTTCATTAAGAGTCTTGTTGGTTGTGCTTTCTTGCTAGCTACAAGTATTTAGTGAGTCTTGTTTATGTATACAAATAGGGAGAGCTGGAGTGAGTTAGGTCACCCCCTTTTTTTGCCTAATACCTGATAGTTACCACCATGTGATTACGACTTTCTTTTAATAACATTCTTTATTACATCGCAGGAACCTTATTAGCTTCACTTGTTTCACTTTTGTGAAACACCACTGATTGTTCTCAAGTGATAAATTATTTGGCTAACAGGGTTCCATTCTAGGTGTTGAGGTTGAAGTACCCAGAGAATTTTATTCTACTGAAGTGATTGCCTTTGAGGATGATAGAGAAATGGGCTTGACTGCAAAGGTTGGCGAAGGAAGCTACTTGAAGTCAAACATTTTTACCTTCAATGTTCCACAGGTAGGACTGCTGCGACAATGGAAATATTTTCTGTCTAAAGATGGTCTATTTAACGTGATTTCATATTTACAATAGTTTTAATCTTCAGATTGACGGAGGAGCAAACATTTCAGTGACTATTAGATGGTCTCAGAAGCTAGTGTATCATGATGGGCAATTTTCCCTGAATATCCCGTTCAGTTTCCCAGAGTATGTGACTCCTGCTGGAAAGAAAATCTCAAAGAGAGAAAAGATAAAGTTGAATGTTAACGCATTTCCTGGAGCAGAAGTTTTGTGTAAGACATCTAGTCATCCTATGAAGGTGCTGCTTCTCTTAGATTTTTGAAATTTTTTTTGTTTTAAAAATTATTGATTATTGTTGTCACAAGTTTATTATTGTTATTTTAGGAACTACGGCGCCAAGCTGGGAAGCTGACCTTCTTATATGAAGCAGAAGTTCTCAAATGGTCCAGTAATGATTTTGTCTTTGACTACGTTGTAAGGCCCTTTATGCATCCCTCTAGAACTACTGGGGTTACTGATTTGATTCCCAATAGGAGTTTCTCATACTTCCATGTCAAATACTTTCTGACCATCTTTATTCAATTTTTTTAGTATCGAGAATCTAGTTCCATTCTGATGAACTTTCATCACTGCGCACCATCATGTATTTAGGTTTCATCAGGCCAAACCTATGGCAGTGTGATTTTTCAATCCCCCGGAGTACTTGATATTGACCAAAGGAATATGTTCTGCTGCTATCTTTTTCCAGGGAACAAGCAGAACACAAAGGTTGCTCTATTTTGTGTTTACATGCATGAATTCTTGGATATATCTTGAGCATGAGTATACTAGTTAAAGAAGGTCAACTGAATGACTGATACTGTTTAGATACTCCGGTTGTTGTATTAACTAGTGGACCATATGTTATTTCTAATCTTGTTACACTGTACAGCCCATACTTGTATTTGCTCTCTGTTTCACGTTGTGCGAGAAGTGGTTCCAGCACTTATATATATTTTGATTTTTTGTAGGCATTCAAAAAGGAGGTGGTATTTCTTGTTGATATTAGTGGTAGCATGAAGGGAAAACCTCTCGAGGATACAAAAAATGCTCTCTTTTCGGCACTTTCAAAGCTTGACCCTCAGGATTCATTTAGCATTATTGCATTTAATGGTGAAACAAGTCTATTCTCAACATCCCTTGAGTTTGCAACAAATCAATCTCTTGAAAATGCAAAGGAGTGGATAAATACAAACTTCATTGCTGGTGGAGGCACAAACATTTTGAACCCTCTAAATCAGGTTGTCTTCTTTCCTCAGTTATTTTCATGAAATTTTACCAAATTATCTTGTTAATGTATTTAACACAGTAACTACCTTTTAGTGTTCAGATACATAGTCAAGTGCAAACAATTATTAATTCATACATGCACATGTGTAATGGTTTTTTTTTTTGCAACTTTGAACTTTTTGAGTCCATATTAGACCCAGATAATGAAACATGTTTCAATGGTACGGTACCTACTAAAAGTCGGCCTTATCTTCTCTGGGTTCAATATGTCCACGAATAATTAATTAATGTGATCTAAATGTTTTACATGCTTAACCAGTTAGCCTGTCTTCTTAGGATTTGATTTATCCTATGTTCATGAATGGTTATGATCTAAATATTTCACTTTCTTGCTATCTGTATCTTTCTTATCTTTAATCTGTTTGAGATGGATGTTTCTGCTTAAGGCTTTTAAATTACCATTACATTGAACACTTCTAACACTGTTTTTTGTCTTGGCCAGGCCATTGAGATGTTTTCTCACACAAGCAAATCCATTCCCATTATTTTCCTCATCACTGATGGTGCGGTTGACGATGAAAGACACATCTGCAATGTAATGCAGACTCATCTAACAAAAAACTGGCATATTTCCCCACGGTTGTATACACTTGGCATTGGTATGTAATGTAGATATGGAGGCTCTCATCTTGGGTGAAAAAATGTGTATTCAGCTTGGTTCACCAATTAGTACCTATTATCACTTGGATGTAAATGAAAGGAAATGCTTCTGTATTACCACTATGTTTGCTGACTATTCAGGCTTTAAAAATTCCAGGACGGTTCTGTAACCATTATTTTCTCCGTATGCTTGCAATGTTGGGTCGTGGCTTTTGTGATGCAGCTCGTGACGTAGGTAAGCTTTTTTTTACGACCTATTCTTGAAGTAAAATATTTAATGGTTGTGTTGGGCAGTGAGGTTCTTGATGATTCCTTTGATCCTTTCTAATATTGCATTATTACTCCATATTAATTAGATTTGGGCGTTGGGACATCATATATATGCCCACCTTGATTCAGCTTGTTGGCATTACTTCTGATCTCTTTGTTGTTTACCTTGAAGATACACTGTCTCTGTTTTGTTCTCTTAGGAATAAATTGTGCCAGGGGACTTGTATCATGATATTTGAGTGGTACTTATTTATTCAATTTTATGATTGTTCAGAGTCAATTGAGGCTCGAGTGGAAGGTTTGTTTTCCAGAGCGGCATCAACCGTTCTTGCAAATATTACTATTGACTTCCAAAGTCTTGATCTTGAGGAGTTTGAGGTCAGCACTGATCTCTAATGTTGATGGATTGTTGTTAACTTGTTATGACATCATTAAACTAAAATTACTAGAGTATGAAATACTCCAATGTAATACTCTATAATTTTTTGGTGTCTGTTAAAGGGAATAATTTTAAAGGTATCAATTGTTGGATACTTGGATTTTTTTGAACTTAATAATTATTGTGAAGGAAAATAACGAGTTGATTATTTATGCGTTGAAGGGGAGTATCGTCCTTATATGCAAATGGCGTAATTTATGTTGTAATTAATAGTGCATCTTTGTAATTTTCATGGCAGGTATATCCGTCTCAAATTCCAGATCTTTCATCAGAAAGCCCATTGATTCTTTCAGGTCGATACCGAGGAGAATTTCCTGATAACCTCAAGGTAACAGGTTCTCTTGCAGATATGAGCAATTTATCTGTGGACCTGAAGGTACAAGAGACAAAGGACATACCTATTGATAAGGTTAGATGAAGATCTTTCATCTTAGTTTATTTGCTGGAAGAATTCTGTGCTGGTGTGCCAAACACATTCAGCTGTACATTTTGCATATCAACTTCTGTTTTTCTTCAAAACGTGCTCCACTCCTAAATTGCAAAAGATTGTTTAACAGGTATTAGCACACCAGCAAATCATGATGCTCACTGCGCAGGCATGGTTTACGAGCAATAAGAGGCTCGAGGAGAAGGTCGTTATAGTTGTTATCTACCCCATCCATTTACATCCTGGAACGTCTCCAAGAGAGTAAATTTAAAGAGTATATTTAGCAGTCGGCAAAACTAATAGCATCTTTAAATCCAACGAGTGATTGGTTGGCTTTTTCCAACCCTTCCTTTTTTTCTTTATTCGATTTTATTTTTCAAATAGAGAGCAAAATGACCATTGCTTTTAATGAAACTTCTATAGAATTTTCTTTTCAAGATGTCATTGCATTAGTTGGAATTAATTATATATTCATATATACAGAGTTGTATTTGCCCTTCAAAATTGGAGCATGAAGACTCATTCTCTAAATTTAAAAATTAAAACAGGGAGTTTGTTGGAGATGCTTTTTGATGGATGATTCTTAAAAATGAATAAAATCTCTCATTTAAAGAGTCTGGAGATGAATTCGGATCATTATGGTTTATAATTGGCTAACGTAACTGAACCCATTTCACTTATTTGCAGATAGCAAAAATGAGTATACAAAGCTCCATTGTTTCTGAGTATACACGCATGGCACTGGTAGGAACTGAGAAAACAAAGGGAACCCCAGAGCCGAGCAAGACAAAGAAGGTATTTATCAATGACTTGAAGATACGCAATAAAATGATCAGATCTATGTACATAGCTGTGTTGATCTTTTTTTCCAGATTTGTCATCAAGCATTTCAATTGAGATGTCATTTTGACCTCATAACTTCCCATTGATAAGTTTTATGTTTGAACTGACTTGATTTTCCGAGACGGTAAGAAGTCATTGATTTCGCTCTCTTTCATTTTCCCCTTGTAAAAGGAGAAAAAAACTAGTTTTGAATGGACCATAAGGCCCGTTTGGCACTTGGTTCTTTTGCTAAAAAAGAAAAGAATAGAAGTTGGAATGGTAAACGGTTTACATGTCCTCGCATTGCCACCTGAACCATCCGACTTACAACCACCCAAATGCAAATGATGGCTGTGCAGGACCGTGTAAGCGATCAACAGAAAAAGGAAGACCCCAAATCACAAAAGAGAATAGAGCTCCATAATCTTGGGCTTGGTTTCGGCAACCCCACGGCGACCGCCGAAAACACCCCTCCAGGAGCTATGGAGACAAAACCAGATGCAGCTGAGGTCTTTGTCAAGGCGGCATCAAACTGTTGTGGAATGATGTGCCAGAAGCTGTGCTGCATGTGTTGCATCCAAACATGTTCTAAGATGAATGACCAGTGTGCAGTTGCGTTGACACAGTTGCTCGGTTCTCTGGCTTGCTTTGGTTGCTGCTACTGCTGCGAACTCTGCTGCTCCGGAGATGACGGATAAGAAGAAGAAGAAGAAGAAGAAGAAGAGTGCCATTTATGGATGCTGTGTTGTATATCAGAGCTGAGTTTGTGTGACAAATAATTTGTATTCTTGTCAATATTTGCCAAAATTTGGGATGTGTACAGTGCACTGGAATGTGTATCAATTTGATATTTATTCATCAAAAGAAGCGCTGATTTAAATTAAAAAAAGAAGCGGTTAGAAGTAATATACTCCCATTTAATGAGTTTCTCTTAGTATATGGTTGTTTACTTGTTTTCTTGGGTGATTGTTTTGTGTTACTGAAATACTGTACTATTTAATCTCATTGTATACTACAATGTTGTTACTTTGAAGAAATTCATTGTGTTGTTGCTTGTATAGAAGATGATCTTTGTATTTTACTCTCTCGTCCTCATAGATGGGTCGGGTTTGGGGTTTGGACTTGGGTCCGACCCAAATCTATGGTTGTTTTGTTGGATCTTTGTATTTTATGGCGTTTTTAATTAATGTTAGTTTTTTGGATAGTTTTTTATAGTGCATATTAAAGTAGAACATTGTCACTAGATAGTCTTTTTAAAACATTAAAACTAAATGAAGAAATTATTGCCAAAAAGAAGTACTCACTCCGTTCTCAAAAACACTTCCTCTTTCATTTTTTTCACTTCTAACAAAATACTTCCACTTTCTATTAAAAAACCACTTTTACCCTTACTTTTTCATACCCTACCTATCACATCACACTTTATCTCTAATAATCTATCCATCACATCTTACTTTTATCTATCACATTAAGGGCAAAATTGAAAGTCAACTACAATTTAATACGGAGTACTTCCTTATTTTACACAAAGTCAAAAGAAAAACACTTTTTTCAAACGGAGTGAGTATATGTGTGTGTGTGTGTAACTGTGCCTCAAAAAATGACACAAAGAGTCGAGATTAATCATGTTTACCATTTTATTGTGCAAAAAGTGATTTAAATAAGGTAACAAGAATAAATAAGCCACTGCATAATTAAATTGAAAAAAGAACATAATCAAAGGAATAAAATAAATAAATTTTGGATAAAAGAGAATGTGATAGAATTTAAGGTGAGGTAAAGTCACTAAATTGAATTTAAGACACTTGAGCTGAATCACATTAAAAGATTGAGTTCAATCGATTACTCAGTTCAACTCAAGAGCTTATATTCTGATTATTTCTTTCTCATTTTTCCGATGTAGGATACACTCTAATACTCCCCCTCAAGTGGCAACGGGGTCATTTCAAATGTAACAGGTTGACCACTTGTAAGTAGATTCTCATCCCCTATTTTTTTAGCGCCAACATCTAAAGGACCACGGACCGTTGATTATGGACTTCTAGACGAGCAATTGAGTTAAACAGGCCATAGGTCGTTGGGTATATATTCCACACGGAAAACTGGGCTAAACATTAACGTCGCTGATGGGTGTATTTCACCCAAGACCGGTCAAAGGAGAAGGCCAAATCTTTGACCGGTCAATCTCGAAAGTTTTGGAAGGGAGACTTAAATCGTCAGCAAAACGATATGTCATCGGCCAAAATTTGACCGGTACACTTCACAAAAAAGTATACCGGTCAAACTACGTTATCATCCTATTTATTCCAGACTTCGATGAATTCACCTCTCGGAGATTACCCGGTGTAGTTTCTGAGGTTGGAAAGTGTCGGCAGAGGAGAATCTACGAGGGCTTGGCGTGTAGCGACCCGTGTCAGTAGAGGACGACGGAAGATGCTGAAGAATCCATCCAAGGCACTACCTGACAAAGGGAATAATCCCCCTCACAAGGCGACAAGGTAGCTAAGAGACGAGGCCCATCACCTCTCAACATCCGAGACACGTGCCTCCACGTGGGCGCACGTGGTCCTGTCCCCTTAGCCTAGTATAAATACTCATGTAAACCTCAGAAAGAGGGATCCGAATTCATTCTCTCTAAACTCCCTTGTAAAAGCACCCGTGCATATTCCGTTATAATATAAATCGGGCTACAGGTGTTCCACCTAAAGTCCTACCGGTCAATCTGCGTGTTTTTACCTTTCTTACTTTGCCAAATCGAACAAACTATTCTAGACCCGGTCTAGCATAGTGTGACCGGTCAAGTAATTTACACTATCATTTTTGGCGCCGACCGTGGGACCGTTAAGGTTTCTTCTCCTAAACACAAACCTACCCACCAAAACACCACTCGAAATGTCTTCCAGCCAACAAATCAACGCTACTTCCGCTCAGGTGCAGGCCACCAACGAGGGAGCCAGCATCCCTGTGGCTGCTACCATACCGGTCGTTTCAGCCCCGGTGTTGCCTCTAGGTCTGAGCTCTGTCCCGACGGCCAGCGTGATCAGTCCCTTCGTGACCCCCGTCCCTTCCGCTGGACCGAGGGTAACGTTCCCACCAAGCATGACCCAGTTCATGAATGACCTAGCCAACCTACAAGCCATCCAGGGCTTCGGCCAGGTCATGGCCATGTGCCAGCCGAACAAGGGGATGCCTTTCCTCCCTGGTATGTTCCCATTCGCCCTTCCAGGCGCGGGGACCATGCCTCTACAAGCTCCGATGGCGGTGACGTCGTTCCAGACGCCGATGCCACAACCATCACCTTTCCAGCCCCAGCTGGTCAGCACCATGGCCCCTGTCAACATGGCCGGTGCACTTAACGCTGCAGGGCCGTCGCGTCCCCCGCAAGCTACGGATCCGCAGATCACTCCTGACGTTCATTGCGTCTCGATTGAGAGCGATGACGACGAGTGGGACATCCCGAGGGCCCACAAGAAGAAGAAAGGAAAAAACATCCGGCCAGCGACCTCCCGAAACTCCGCCTTCGAAAGGCTGGGGGATAGGGAGGAAGGCCAGAGGAAGTCAGCCAAGCAGAGGCTGGGGCAGAGTGTTGCCCATGTCAGCGCATTCGCCCGGCTAGGCGAGGTGCGGGAGGCCGAGCCTGCCCGCACCCGGCGCTCCTGGTCTAACCGGCAGGAGCCAGCGAGCACGAGGGCCTCCCACCAGGAAGGGGAGGCAGAAAGCCAGCCCAGGTTACCGGTGGCGAACCGGTTAACCATCCCAAACGACCGCGTCCAGCAGATGGAGGCAAAGCTGGAAAGGCTGGAAAAGAAGGTCGGGGAGAAGAATGACCGGGACAAACCCCTGGCAGGGTCCCCGTTCACCACAAGGGTCCATCTGACACCTTTCCCGCGAAAGGTCAAGATCGACGCCCCCAGATTCACCAGGAAGGAATATCCGGAAATCCACCTGGACTCCTTCAACCAGAGTGCGACCATGAACGGTTGCACCGATGAAGAAAAGTGCCTACTTTTCTTCCAGACCTTGCGGAACCGAGCCACTGAATGGTTCAATAAGCTTCGCCCGGGAAGCATTGACTCGTTCAGTGATTTGGCCTCAAAGTTCAAGGCCAAGTTCCAGGAGAATTGTACTAAGAGGAAGAAGTTCACCTATCTTAGTACAGCCGGGCAGAGGGAGTCTGAGAACCTCACTCAGTTCCTTACCCGGTGGAAGGAAGAGGTAGACAAGGTGGAAGAGATGGATGACAAGACCGTCCTCTCCCTCCTCTTGAATGGCTTGCGTGCTGGGGAACTATACAAGGAGTTCTGCCGGAAACCCCCAGCCACGTACCAAGAGGCCTACCATACTGCATGGGAGTTTGCTGAAGCTGAAACCCAGCTCCGGGCAAAGAGAGAAGCTGAGCATGGTCACAAGCCCAAGCCGGTGCAAGTCAAGAAGGAAGAAGCACCGGGACCTAGCCGGCCGAGGCACCACTATGACCCGGTCATCCGAGTGGTCAATACAAAAGAATGCCAAGAAGTCCGGAAAGCACCGGTCATTCCTCCAGAAAACCCTACCGGTCAAGTAGGGCGGCAGTGGTCGGGCACCTATTGTTCGTACCACAGGTCTGATTCCCATAACACCTCCGAATGCAAGAGTGTTAAAGGGGTCATCCGGCAGATGATCGACAGTGGAGAGCTGGGCAAAGATTACTTGCAGAAAGCCCAGGAGAAGAGTCATCAGTGGGTTAGGCCAGCTGCCCTAGGGGATGACCGGGACAACGACCGACGGAGGAATAACCGGCCAAGGGAGTGACAACCTGCTCCCGAAAAAGAGCACATCGGCATGATCTTCGGCAGACCCGAGGGTGGAGATTCAGCCGCGCAGCGGAAGAACTGGGTCCGGAGCATTTACGTTGGAGAAGTAAGTGCTGAACCGCCCAGGCGTAAACATACTAGGAGGGAGCCTATCGTCTTTACTGACCGGGATCTCCCTCCTACCGGTGAAGATCACAATGATCCATTGGTCATTACCATGGACATTAACGGGGTGGATGTCGCCCGGGCACTTGTTGACACCGGCAGCAGTGTCAACATCTTATACCTGGAGACCTTCCAAAAACTCAGGTTGTGTCGAACACAACTTGAACCCCTCAAAACCCCTCTCTCAGGCTTCACGGGGGACACCGTTGAAGCTGAAGGATCCATAGTTCTACCGGTCGAACTAGGATCAGGTGAAAAGACCGTGTGGAAAAAGATGCGGTTCATAGTTGTGGACATCAAATGCGTCCACAACGCAATTCTTGGAAGGCCAGGCATCAATAGAGTCGGGGCGGTGATTTCCATGCCTCACCTATGCATGAAATTCCACACTCCAGGTGGTGTGGGTGAGGTGAAGGGCGACCAGAGGAACGCCCGGGAGTGCTATGCCCGGGCAGTCAAGAAGATGACCAAGGGGGTCAATGTCATCTCCCAAGAGATCACAAAGGGAGGGACCCGGGAGAAATTGGAGCCCCGAGGCCGAGACGGTGGAAATCGAACTTCACCCGGGTGATTCTTCGAGGATGGTCAGAATTGGAGCAAATCTCCCCGAGGATCTCAAGGAGCAGATTACACGGGTCCTCCAAGAATACGCGGGCATATTCGCATGGAGCGTGGCGGATATGCCCGGGATAGATCGCTCTGTTATCTGCCACCGGTTGGCCGTGAGGGAGGGAAGTCGACCGGTACGCCAAAAGAAGGGGTACCTGGCCAGTGACCGGCGAGACTTCGTCAAGAAGGAAGTGAAAGACCTCCTCAGTGTTGGTCACATCCGGGAAGTCAAGTACCCGGATTGGCTGGCCAACGTTGTCCTTGCTCCCAAGGGCGACACGTGGAGAATGTGTGTGGATTATACGGACTTGAACAAGGCTTGTCCGATGGATTCATACCCCCTCCCCAGTCCAGATCAAATGGTGGACGAAACTGCGGGGTGCGAACTCCTAAGTTTCATGGATGCCTTCAAGGGTTACCACCAAATCTACATGGCCAAGGAAGATGAAGAGAAGACATCATTCCTCACACTCGAAGGAACCTACTGCTACCGGGTAATGGCGTTTGGCTTGAAGAACTCGGGGGCAACCTACCAGCGCATGGTGAACAAGCTCTTCAAGCCACTACTGGGAAAGACCATGGAGGCATACGTCGACGACATGCTAATCAAAAGCCAGGTATCTCTGAACCACCCGGCTGATATGCGAGCCACGTTCGATATCATGGCAAGGTACAACCTCCGGCTGAATCCTAAGAAATGCGTCTTCGCGGTTCGTACCGGAAAGTTCTTGGGATTCATGGTGACCAAGAGAGGAATAGAGCCCAACCCAGAAAAAATCCGGGCCATCACTGAAATGCAAGCCCCTACCTCCGTTAGGGATGTTCAAAAGTTGACCGGTCGTTTAGCGGCCCTCAGCCGGTTCCTTTCCCGGTCAGCTGAGAGATCCCTGCCCTTCTTCAAAGTTCTGAAGAAGGCCAACACATTTGCATGGGACGAAGAATGCCGGAGGGCATTCGAGGAGCTGAAAGAGTACCTAGCGTCGGATATTGTATTGTCTAAACCCGAACCTGGTGAAACTCTGTATCTGTACCTGGGAATTTCCCCAAATGCTGTAAGCTCCGTTTTAATAAGAGATGATGGGGCGCAAAAGCCCATTTATTATGTGAGCAAAGCACTAAACGGGGCCGAGAGTAGATATACGGCGATGGAAAAGACAGCCTATGCGCTTTTCATCTCCGCAAAAAAGTTAACATCCTACTTCCAAGCTCACCCGGTAGAAGTCTTGACTGACCAACCGCTGGGTGCAGTGTTGCGAAATTCAACATCCTCCGGGAGGATGGTGAAGTGGGCGATGATGTTAACTCAATTCCACATTGAGTACCGGCCAAGGTCGGCAATTAAGGGACAGGCCCTAGCTGATTTCCTAGTAGAAATGACCGGTCTAACTCCGGACTTACCGGTCAACAAGCCCACTGAGCAATGGTGGGAGATGGCAGTTGATGGGGCATCCGGTCCTGGAGGATACGGGGGTGGTATCGTGTTCACCACCCCAGAAGGGTTCAAGATCTACCATGAAATCGTCTTCAACTTCAAGCTGACGAACAATGAGGCAGAATATGAAGCTCTGGCTGGAGGGCTCAGACTTGCCCAAGCCCTGAAAATCAGCCGGGTCAGTATCAAATCTGACTCTAGCCTGATAGTAGGGCAGGTGACCGGTAACATGGAAGCAAGGGAAGGACGCATGGCACAATACAAGGACCTTGTACTTGCCCTGTTGAAGGGCTTCGAAGAATTCAAGATCACCCAGATTCCCCGGGCGGAGAACGCGGATGCAGACCTTCTCTCCAAATTGACGCAGTATGCTCCCGAGCATGTTTCGAAACTTGCCCGGGTAGAGATCCTTGACCGTGCAAGCATCGAGAAATTGGAAGTCGCCGCTATAACTGCCGGAAGCCAATTTGACCGGTCAAACTTGGTCGGGGCGGACGACCATTGGATGTATGATCTGATGGAATATTTGACGGATGGGAGCTTGCCAGAACACGATGACCGGGCAAGAAAAGTGAAGCTCAGGGCACCCCGATTCCAGATTCTTGATGGAAAGCTGTATAAAAGGGCATTTGGGGGGCCACTCCTGAGATGTCTAACCAACCGGGAAGCTGAGCGAGTCATAGCGGAAGTCCACGAAGGCGTATGTGCGGCGCATCAAATGTCCCGTACGCTTTCCCAGCGCATCATCTTGTTGGGATATTACTGGCCAACAATTGTCCAGGATTGTGAAAGGTACGTCCAGAAATGCAGGACGTGCCAAGTATTCTATAAGTATCCCGGTAGACCGGCGACCTACTACCACCCCGTATCGAATGTCATCCCATTCCTAGATTCGGGGTTGATATCATTGGAGCCTTCCCAGTCGCCCAAGGAGGGAAGAAGTTTGTAATCGTAGCCATCGATTACTTCACCAAGTGGATCGAGGCCGAAGCATTGGCCAGCATTACCACGCAACAATGCAAGAAATTCATTTGGAAGAACATCATCACACGGTTTGGAGCGCCCATGAACCTCATCACGACAACGGCCCACAATTCCGAAATCCAAGATTCACTGAATACTTGGAAGGCTTCGGGATCAAGCACAATCGTTCCTCGGTAGCGTACCCCCAAGGGAATGGCCAAGTCGAAAACGCCAACCGAACGATTGTGGATGGTCTAAAGAAACGGCTGGGAGAAGCAGGAAGCAAGTGGCTGGAAGAGCTCCCACACATCGTATGGGCATTCCGAGTAACACCTAGGAGGGCTCACGGGGAAACTCCATTCTCCCTAACCTATGGGTGTGAAGCAAGGCTGCCCATCGAAGCTGAATTCCCCACGTTTCGGGAGTCAAATTATCAACCCCAGCAGAATGAGGAAGATCACTTGGCCGAACTCAACTTGGTCGAAGAGCGGAGAATGGCCGCGGAAGTCAAAATGAGCACATACCAACAAGTTGTGAAGAAGTACCATGATAACAAGGTCGGGCCGCGGTACTTCCAAGTTGGGGATGAAGTCCTACGAAGAAGAGAAGCAAGTAGACCCGGCGACGGGGGAAAGCTAGCAAAAAACTGGGAAGGCCCGTATATGGTTAGAGCCATCATTCGCCCGGGGACATACCGGTTAGAAACTCTTGAAGGGGTATCGGTAGAAAGAACCTGGAATTCCCATCATCTTCGCAAGTTCTACAAATGATTGTAATACTAGGCAAGGCCTACTTTATTATCAATCAAACCGATGATGTTCAATACTCTATTTGGTAGCGGCAGGATTGATAGGTCGAACCTATCCTAGGAGGGCTTCCTGGGTGGATCGAATCCACTCGGCTAAGCCAACTGAGACACAGGCCCGGACCTGGCACGCTGGTTACTACACCGGTCTTGCTCAGTATAATAGAAAAAATATCAAAACCCGGAAGAGGGGCCCGGAAGAGGGTATGCCTGCAAGAGGGCTGGACCTGGAAGAGGGTTCGAACCGTACTTACACGGGCCCATGAGGTTTGACTGGTGTCGGGGAATCAGCCGGCGCCGTCAAATTGATTGGGAACTAAAAAGATGCCCATTAAAAGAAATAGAAGGGGATCGTCCACCGTGGCGCATCATATGTCCCCCTTCTCAGGGAAGACTTGAACGGGGGGGGGGGGGGGAGCTAAGGCCTTCCCGGGATGGTAGAAATCAAAGGGCCATTAAAAGACTTAATCACCCGGAAGAGGGGGCCCTGGAAGAAGGGTGCATTTGAACCTTGGAGAGGGTTCGAAACCATTCGAACATGGTTAAATCTCCAGTATTCTTACCAGTTAAGGATACTTCAAGAAATTACTAGGTTACAGGTGCTCCATCTACAACCTACCGGTCAAAAAAAAAAAAAAAAAATACCCCGGTTGGGTATTGGTACAGCGGAACATCGAAAGTTCCACAAGGCGAAGCAGTTCACCGGTCAGACCGTGGAGAAGGGACCTACCGGTCAAACTGCGCCTCACTTTCAAAACAAGAACGAAGGTGTTCAAAAACAGGTTGAAGTCCAGCCGGTCAAACATTTTTCAAAGTGACCATCAAGTTGGAGTTAACCGGTCAAAGTCACTCGAGCTGAACTTTCAAATCAAGTGATCAAGAACTTGGAAGTTCTACCGGTCGAAAACAATTGAGGAGTGGCCTAATATATCTACCGGTCAGAATATCTAACAATCATGAAGCAAGCAGATATGAAAGATTAACCGGTACAAAAAACAGGCATGCACTCAGAGAAAATAGGAATGTTAAGTGTTTTACAGCTACACCGGGAATTCCCGGGGAAATGAAGGAAGTTTCCAGTTTACAAAACAACCGGTCCGAGCCGGGGAGTTTTACTCAAGAGGGAAAGGGGGAGTGGGCTCTTCCTCAGGAATGGGGGCCAAGCCGTAGGATGCAGCACTGAAGCCCGGGTCTCTTTTGAGTAGTACCCGGTGAGAGGCAATCCGGTCCTTTTTCTGACCACTCTTGAACCCAAAGGATCCGATGGCGGTGATCATTTTTCTCCCTTCAGGTTCCCGGTATAGGAACTTGAAGGATTCCATGGTCGCCTCCGGCGTCGCCGTCATCACCCGGGCAGCATCGGCTTTGTTCTCTTCAACCCAGGCGGCTGCGCGCCCGGGGAAGGTTTCTTCCTTCTCCGCCATTTCCCTCTTGGCCTCAGAAACTTCATCCATAAGCCGGCCGTTCTCCTCCTTCAGCTGGTAGATCTCCGCCTTCATTGTCCCGGCCATACTAGACAGACGGATCAGCTCATCTGCCTGATTCTTCAAAATCAGGTTCATCTCTTCTTTTTCCTTCTTAGCCGGGCAAACTCCGAGGGAGAGCCTAAACCAAGCCGGTCGGCTGTGAGGGGTCCAATCTCCCCCGCCTGCACAAGAGGAAAAAGAAGCCCGGTAAGAATGGAATAATAGCGAAGAGGGATCAGGATCGGGATAGCAGCAGAACTTACCTCCTTCAGCCTCAGCCCCAGGTTGACGAAGGCCTCTTCGATGGTCTGGCCGGCCGGCTCAGGATCTGACCTTGCCCTTTTCTTGGCATAGGAGGGGTGCGTGGTGGCCACCTTCTTCACCCGGCGACCGGCCTTCTCCTTCTCCTTCCCCTTAGACCGGTCTTCTTGGGGCTCCTCTTCGTCAAGGATTTCCACGGTCTCTGGATTGACCGGGAAGGTCCTGGCAGTGTTGGTTTGGGAGCCCCCGGTCTCCCCCGCTGGTTGGTCCTCGGGGATAGCGAACTCTTCAAACTCCATATCTGTAAAACAAACTAAAAACATTAAGTACAAATAGTTTGCCCGGTCAAACTACGAAACACAAGAAAAGTGAAAAATACCTGGGCGGTTCTGGCCCTCGGCCTCTGCAGTGTTGCCCGGGGAGGGTACCCCGCGCCCTGCTTCTTCCTGGGCCTGGGAGGTACCCTCACCACCCGACTCTACCCTCCAAACCCAGCTGCCTTGATGGAAGATCCTCCCGGTTTGAGGATCCCCGCGCATGAGGATCTCGAGGTTAGCTTCCAAGTCTGGGGAGGAGGCCGGTGCAGCATACTCTTGGTCGAGTAGATGGTCATTCCATTTTAGACCGGCCAGAGGAGTGAAGAAGGGAGGAAACTCGATGAAAACAAATTTTTCCTTCCATCCCCGGTTACTTTGGGGGACTTCGGAAATGAACTTCCTACCGGTGCGGGCTTTGAAGAATACAAAACCTTCGCAGCCAGCCCCGCCCGGTAGGACTTCGAAGCAAAAAAGGAAAAGACGCAAAGAAGGGAAGATTTTCATATGGGTACAGATATTTACGAAGGAGTGGAGGTACCGGTGGGCGTTAGGAGTTATTTGGCCGGGCAAAATCCTAAACGCATGGCAAACCTCAGTAAGGAGGGGGCGAAGGGGAAAAACTATGCACGCGTCCAGGGAAATGGTATGAAACCCTATCCTATCCTCCCGGTGGGGTTCAACGATGTTGGGCTAGTTAGGTTCGTAGAGGAGGGTATACCCATCCGGGAGCCTCCTACGGATTTTATTTAAAGCAATTTTGGATACACGGGAGGGGATGTCAAGGACGTAGAAGGTGGGAAGCGGAAAGTAACCGGCAGCATGAAGCCGCTCCTCCCACGCATCCCGGGTTTCGTGTTCAGGGTCATAGGGGCCCGGTTCGTCATCGACCGGGTCATCCCTCCCCACGAAAGTTTCACCGGGCACCTGATTTACAGGATGCGGGTCGGGAATGGAGGAGTTGGGAACCTGACCGGGCGTAGATTCGGGAGAAGAAGACCCGGTCGAGGAAGATGAGTTGGAATCCTCAGAGGAGCTGTCCTCTGAGGACGAGATCCTATCGCTAGACGAAGACATGGCCGGGAAAGAAAAAAGAGAAGGAAGGGGGAACTTACTTGACTCGGAGGGCTGGATAGCGAAAGATAAGGGACTTGACCGGTGAAAGCTCTAGGAGGCGAAGTGCGAAAAGTGAGAAGTGAAAGGGGTTGGAGGCCTTTATATAGGAGAGGGGAGGCCAGAAGTAGGCGACGTGGCGCCTTGAGATTGCGCCACAACGGGCGGCGCAATGATGGTACTTGGCAGGCGAAACGACGTGTGGGTAGCCGACCGTTGCAACGGCTGGTGTCCGACACGTGGCGAGTTCTTTCAAATTTGAAATTCAAATTCGTTGAATTTTTCAAGCGGGAAGAGCCAGAAATTTAAATTTAAGAGTCCTGTTTCAGGCTTTTTACTTCCCGCTCATGACAAATTGCATGACCGAGAAGTGGAGGGCTTATTGATGGGTGTATTTCACCCAAGACTGGTCAAAGGAGAAGGCCAAATCTTTGACCGGTCAATCTCGAAAGTTTTGGAAGGGAGACTTAAATCGTCAGCAAAACGATATGTCATCGGCCAAAATTTGACCGGTACACTTCACAAAAAAGTATACCGGTCAAACTACGTTATCATCCTATTTATTCCAGACTTCGATGAATTCACCTCTCGGAGATTACCCGGTGTAGTTTCTGAGGTTGGAAAGTGTCGGCAGAGGAGAATCTACGAGGGCTTGGCGTGTAGCGACCCGTGTCAGTAGAGGACGACGGGAGATGCTGAAGAATCCATCCAAGGCACTACCTGACAAAGGGAATAATCCCCCTCACAAGGCGACAAGGTAGCTAAGAGACGAGGCCTAGTATAAATACTCATGTAAACCTCAGAAAGAGGGATCCGAATTCATTCTCTCTAAACTCCCTTGTAAAAGCACCCGTGCATATTCCGTTATAATTCCGTTATAATATAAATCGGGCTACAGGTGTTCCACCTAAAGTTCTACCGGTCAATCTGCGTGTTTTTACCTTTCTTACTTTGCCAAATCGAACAAACTATTCTAGACCCGGTCTAGCATAGTGTGACCGGTCAAGTAATTTACACCATCAGCCGCTAAAAATGAATGTATAGACGAACACCTAGAGAGACGAGGTGGGCTAAAACTCGCTTTGATACCATGTACAAATATTATTATTACCAAATCTTTGGGAAAACATAAAACCAGTTTGCTCTAGCATCCCCCGTCGCCAGTGCGTTGTCCGGTGATGACGGCGTCACCGTTTGTTTGTTACTTTTAGTCTATGTTTGGATAGTTTTTTTTTCCTCGGCCTTTTAGTTCCCTTCCATTTGTTTCATCCATCCAAATTCGTCAAACACAAATAAACCTCTACCGTCACAAAAATCAGCTATCGTCGAGCAACCGTTTGTCAGCCGCTGGTATCACCGTTCTTCGACAACTAGATCGACATTGTTCTAGTTCCGCCGCTAATTCAATTGAAAAATTTGGCAATTGAAGCTGTTAGTTTGGGGAGAGAGAGCGTCGTGATGATAACCGTGATGGGCATCACCATCCAAGCCTTTATAAAGGGTGAGGTGGCTCCAGGTGACCATCACGACGCACCACGACCACCCACACCCCATGGTCTAAGCGATTTTTCCTTTTGGTTGAATTAATTCGGGATTTGGGATTTGGGAGGCTTGTCCAAGGCCTAACACTCCCTCTGTCACAAATAAATTTCTTTCTTTTATAAAATGGTCTTGACTTTTCCAGTAAGAAAAAAATGTGACTAAAAAACTTTTTTTTTCTTCACACTGAATTTATGATCACTCATTTTTCATCTTCTAATATTTTTCTTAAATTTTGTAAAATTAAATTTTAAATTTTATTTTGAGAATAGAGTATTTATTAAGAGAGTTGTAAGTTCATGCTAGGTGTACAATACTTGGTGTACACCGATACCGGTACACTGATGGCTCACACTAGCATAAAATGCTAATGCGAATTTTATAATCGCACTAGGGCAGAAGCCAATCCACATTAGTCACGGTAACTTTTTTGTTTAAATAATCCTTACAACATTTGTTATTACTTTTATGAAGTTCTCAACCTAATGACGCACAAAGAATCAATGTTTTTGCCTCTACAGGACTTAAACTCAAACAAACTTTCTATAAATCTTGGAGAATTGTTTTTTACCACTCAAGTATGGGACAAGTTCTAAACTTCCTACTACACCCTCCGCCTGGAAATATTCTTCACGTGTTGACTTGACACGCTTATTAAGGAATAGTAAAAAAATGCAAAATTTTCAAAAATGCACATACTATAAACTTTTAAATCTCCTTTTATTATTAAAAAAGTAGTAAAAAGTAGATTTGTGATAAAATAGAAGGATATTATTGATATTTATCCTTAAAAAGTATACTAAAAAAGGAAATGAGAAGAATATTTCTGGACGGACCAAAAAGGAAAGTGGGAAGAATATTTTCGGACGGAGAAAATATGTTGGTACTTGGGTACATATATAATTAACATTTAATTTGTCTCTCCTACACATATGACATGTCATTGTTATCATGTATCTACCAATAATTATAATCAAAATTAACAACCCTCCAAAAATTAGCACTTTATGTCATTGTATGAGATCATATGACTCTGTATATGAATATTTCATAATATTTTTTGATATTATATATTAACATTGTATATTTTTTTTAAATTTTATCTTGGAAATAAAAAAAATGAAATTCCAATTCAAATATTTATTTTCTATATTTTAATCCTATTTTTATTTTTTTTTTCTCTTTTTTCCTTTGTGCAAAACGAGAACATCACGTCCATGTCCAGATCTACTCCCTTAACGAACAGTACTTTTTGTAATGGTCGTGCAATAACGTACAGTTCCCGCTGCCGGAATTGCTGGGAACGAGGAACACGTTTTTTTGACCCTCAAATGCGTGCGTTCATATGCCCAATGTATACTCCCAGTCCGCCTAAGATGTTCTCATTTTGACTTTTGGTGGTTTTTAAGGAGAGTTGAAAAAAGGTGAAAGTTTACCATAATACCTTTAATGAAAAATGGGTGGAGTGTATTAAATAAGGTGGGTGGGGTGTAATAAATAAAGTAAGTGGGGGTAGTTGTGGTATTTTACTTGTTAAAAAATGAAATGAGAAGATCTATTGTGGACAAAGAAAAAGGACTATTGGGAAGATCTATGGTGGAGTATATAAATAAATAAAGAGGAAAAAGAAAAAACAGTACTCCACAGATTAAATTCAGCAAGTGGGCAAAGAATCGACGCACGCCGCCATATCTTCTTCCTCGTGCTTCTATTGTTCAGTCATGCCGTTCGCCTGTTGTTGAGATTCCAACAGAAGATATGGGTTCGCCGGATTCCGGCAGATTCTCCGGCCAGAGGTCCAATTTCTCACACACTTGTGCCCTCTTCAGCCAATACCTCAAGCAAAACGGCTCTTTCGCCGCCGCCGCAGATCTCACGCTGGGTATTTCACTTTTTTAAAAAAATTCATTTCCCCTGAAACCCAAACCTCCATAAACCCCTCTCAAAGATCCCAACTTTTTAGGTGTAATTTGTGTATTTCCACTTCAATTTCATTTCAGTTGATTAATAGGATGCTTGAATCTGTGTTATTTTTTATGTGTTTGTGGAACAGGAACGCCCGCAACGATGAATCTGATTCCAATGATTGAGAAATCCGCCCCAAATTCGAATCTCGTCCCCTTGAACTTGTTCCCTGCCGAAAAGATCGACCCGAGGTTTGTTTCTGCTTGCTAAGTATGAGTATTCTTTTGCTGGAGATATTGTTATATCTTTCCATATTATATTATAAGTTTCCATATTATGTATTCCTACTTTAGTTAGGAATCTCATGTATATATGCTTATGGAAGTCTCATTATTAGGAAAGACCCATTATTATCAAATTGTGTCGTTTATTAACATTAACAAAGCAATGAGTTTAAAATGTTGTTTGGGCATGTAATGTGAACTTTTGGATGATTACCGACATGTGAGAATATGAGTCACCCACAAAATTTGTTTTTGGGAAGACTATTAGGTACTATATTGTACTATTATGAAATGCTTGGGAAAATCAATTTGTATCTAACTAAGATAATGTGAACCAAACATGTGGAATGTTGGCATGTCTTTACGGCCAACCAAACGTGCCCTTACGTGTTCCCGAGCTTATTTGAAACTGCATCAGGTTAATCATAGTTTTGTTGTGTGTGCGAGACAGTGTGGGAGAGGCACATGGAGAAAGGGTTGTTAAAGAAATGACAATACTCTATGATGGTCAAGTGATGGTGTTCAAAGATTTTCCAGCTGAGAAAGCTAAGGAAATTATTGCTTTGGCTATGAACACCCAAACCCCAAACATCTCACCTTGTACTGATGATGCCGGTCCTGTTTCTGGTTTCCAAAACCAGACACCTTATTCTCGTAAGTTTCTTTGAAAAGAAAAGGTTCATTTTTTTTATGAATGAATGAAAGATTTCAGAAATTTTGGCCTTTCTTATGGGGGAAAATTCTTAGTGGTAAATCTTGTTGTTTTGCTGCTGCAGATTTGCCCATTGCTAGGAGGACTTCCCTTGCCAGGTTCTTGGAGAAGAGAAAGAACAGGCAAGCCTTATTTTTCAATTCAAAGTGTGAAAGTTACTTTTTTTCTTGTAATTACCAAACAAAACTAAACCCTATGTCCCTGTTTGGCACACCATTGTTAGCAGTTAGTTGTATGAGGCGAAATTGTTTGCTAATATGCGTTAGTTGTTTGAGAATTTAAAGGTAAAAATGTCTTCGAAAAAGTTGTTCACCGAACACTTTTAGGAACTGTATGAGAAATCATTTACTTCAAAAAACACTATTACCAAAAAATTGTGTGCCAAACTCTCCCATTGTTTCCGAGAGGACCCCGACAACCAGACACACACATCCCTTGAAATCCGAAATTATTTAAAATTGTGTTTTTAGATTTCATCAGATTTGTGTTTTGATGTTGGAAATGTGATGGAATTCACAGGATTAGTTCCAAAGCACCATACCAGAAAGACAACTCTGTGGGAACTTATTCAAAGCAAGAAGAGAACAAGGCATGGCTGGGGCTGGCTGCCCAGTTTCCACTCAAAAACTGAAGCTTTGCTCTGGTGTTTTTTTTTTGTTTCATCATTGATGCCAATGTCCTAAGAGCTAAGATTTTGAATATTTAGGGCATTTCAATTGTTTAATGACACTATCATTTTTTTATACATGAAAAATGTTATGGTGTTTAGTTATGATCATTTAATTGTCCAAAATTAGAATGTTTAACCAATTCACAGCCCTAAGAGCACCTCCATTAATAATTTGGATGAATGGATGGAGAGAGATGACAAAAAGTTTAAACCTTTAAATATCATTCACATTGGTACTTATTCTGTATATTGTATCTAAAGCTTTGAATTAAACACAAAATATATCTTTATTGAAGCTGTTTAAGTAGTTCAAAATTTTGAATCTGATGTAATTTGGGCAACCGATTTAGGCAATGTTCATAAATTAAACAAAGTCTAGCAATTTATAATCCCCTTGGTTCCCATGACATTGGTTCCCGACATTGGTGGGAACCAATGTCATGGGATGACCCGGAGGCGCTCCGGTGCTCCGTTCGTAAAATTGATGGTTTCTACCCCTCTTAACCCCCCGGTAAACCCTCCCACCCCGCCCCGACCCGAACACATCCCCCACCCCCTTCAATTGCACCCCACAAGTTGATTTTGACTTTGAAGTCAAATTTTGACTCCAAATTATAAATGTTCATGAATTAAACAATGTCCAACCACAAGTGTTCATTTGAATTAACGTAGTATTCATTTTAATATAACGCAGTACTCATTTTGAAATAAATAGTGTTCAATTTCACAAATTTGTACATTCTAAAACAAAGTAGTGCTCATTCTCAAATAACGTACTGCTCATTCTCTTGTAACTTACCGTTCATTCCCTTCAGATTTGGAAAATATATTTCAACTAGTATCAACCCCGTGCTTCGCACGTGCTCATATATATTCTAAGTTTTAACATATAACAAATGAAATAATGTTTATTTTAAATTCTTTAATAATGATATGTGTGTGTGTGTGTGTGTGTGTGTGTGTATGTATGTATGTCTATATATATATATATATATATATATATATATATATATATATATATATATATATATATATATATATATATATATATATATATATATATATATATATATATATATATATATATATATATATATATATATATATATATATATATATATATATATAAAATCTATTTGATTAATATTATCTAAGTTTAAAATACTTCATATCTCTTATGAGTGAAGAGTATGAATTTTAATATAATATTCATGTACATGTATTAAAATTTATATAAATCTTTATTTTGAGATGTAATAAAAACGAAAATGATGAATGGTTTATTAAAAATCACATAACTCTTTATTTTTTAAAGGATTAATAAAGTTTATAAAATATTTTTTTAGATAAAAACTAATTATGCACAAAATATATTTTTAAATGGTGTAACACATAAACTCTAAAATGAATAAAACATTGAATAAAATATATTAAGATTTTTAATCTATATACTCCATCTATTTCAAAAAGATTTTCATAGTTTGATTTTTTTAGTAAAATTATGTGACACTTTGATTAGAAATTAAATATAATTTTCAATAATTAAATGCATGTCATAAAAATTTGATATATGAAAACAATATTTTAAATGGACACATATTTTTCTAAATTTATAATATAACTAAATATAATAAACTTTTTACACACTTTGTGATCAAAGTATAGAGCAACTTTACCAAAAATACCAAACTGTGATAACTTTTTTGGGAGGAAGAGGTAACATATTTCGAAAGGGTTATCAAATGAAACAATAATGAGATTTGATTTAACCAAAGAAAAATAAAATAAAAATGCCAAAGAAATCAACCAAGTAATGAAAATTGCATAAGTGGTATATGACCTATATGTCATGTGTTATCCTTCAACAAAAACAAATTTATTTAATTTAATTTGTTGAAATTAATAATATATTAGAAATTAAATAATGTCACATATAAAACATTTTGAAATAAAATATATATTTATGGCTGATATTAATTCTCTTTCTTTTACACAAACAACAACCACCAACATTTCAATTTATTAAAAATTAAGCAAAGTCAAACTCGTATGAAAATTCTACGACGGAGGGAGTATATGACATGCAACATGTATTATCTTTCAACTCTAACTTTGCTTTGTTTAGTTAGCTGAAAAAATATACATTGTATACTAAAATATACGGAGTACTTCTTAGTATGTAATAGGTTAAAAATTTTGAAATAAGTCTTGCATTTAATAAATATTTATATGTGATAAAAAATTATAATACTATTTTGAAAATTGTTTGAGTTGATAAAAATTAAAATAAAAATGTCAAATAGATCAATTAAGTATTAACACATCATTAGAGAATATATATCTATCATGTGCTAAATGAAATTCTTTAATTAAACTTTCACTTTGTTTAGTTAGCTGAATGAATATATAATAAGTTGCATGTGTGAAAATATTTATATATAATAGTTCTTTTGAGATGATGGATAATTTTAAAAATTATAAGCAACAATTTTTTGATGTATAAATCTTATATAAATTTTTTCAAAATAAAAAATAGTCGTGCACATTTAAAAATATGTTAAAACAATGACAAATATTTCTAAAATAATTAGATAGTGAAAATTTTATAAAAAGTTTATACAAGAATGGTTATTTATTGTTGGAAAGAGAAGGATTCATAAAAGAATTAAAATTGATATATTTGGCGGACACATGCTAAGCTAGGGGTATGCACGCGTGGCTGCCACGTGTATTAATATTTGCCACATCACATGACACGTGTCAACACTACAACTCTTGAACTCTCTTTTACATATATACTAGTATTCCTACCCGTGCCGCGCATGGGTTCGGACGATTTTTTTTTACTCAGATAATTTTTTATCTTATTTGTTGATAAACCATAAATTTTTGGTAATTGAAATGCATGCATATATAAATTGAAAAGAGCATATAAATGTATAAATAAAATCTATATCTTTTGAAATACTTCATGGTAAACTACATTTTTGGTGAAATTGCAAGGGTTACCGCTATCGTTTAAAACTAACACTTTCAATCCTGCCTTTGCTTTCACTCGTGAAACTGCAACATAAAGTTGACCGTGAGTAAATACTGACTTGCTCAAAAATAATCCAACAAATGACAATGTTTGCCCTTGACTCTTATTGATAGTCATGGCAAAACATAAAGATATTGGAAATTGTCTTCTTTGAAACTTAAACGGTAATCCAGGATCAGATGGTACCAAATTCATTCTTGGTATGTAAACTTTCTCCCCGGCATTGTTTCCAGATACAACGATTGCACCGATAACATTTCTCCGCAACTCTTCAACGATTAACCTTGTACCATTACACAACCCTGATGTTTGATCAATGTTTCTCAATAACATGATCGGTACTCCTTTCTTCAAAACTATTTTGTGATTTGGAATTCCAGAACATTTGATATCGTTCAAAAACTCAGTCGTTATCCAATCACCATCTATGCCGACATCTGAATCTGCTTGACATGAAGAATCTGAACTCAAATATTCTTTTTCATCACCAGGAATAAGAGACAAAACAAATTCATTGATCATTTCAACAATTTCAAGTTTGGGTGCTAATAACGCTCTATCCATAAAGAAAGTATAATCTTTCATATTTTCCAATAAATCTGGATATGTGAATTCCACTATAGTCTTAAGCGGAGTGCTCGAGTTAAGAATCAAGGACTCTAGTGGTATTTCAATATCACCAATACCATTATTAACCACGCCAAGCTGGCCATCTCCAATTTTAATTATCCAGTCTGAAAAAGTTTTTGTGTCATTATCTTCATAGGTGGATGCAGATAAATGCAACCTCATATTCCTTGTTAACGTGAAGACCTTACAAAATGACCACAAACTCGAGGAATTAATTGTAGCATCTACAATATCCTCTCTTGAAGCTCTTGGCAAAACTGGTAGGATTTGACGGAAGTCACCACCAAGCACAACTGTTTTTCCCCCAAACGGTTCATTTGCAGCGTTTTTATTAGAAAACCGCATAATATCTCTCAACGTGCGATCTAATGCCTCAAAAGCAAATTTATTCATCATACATGCTTCATCCCATACTATTAGACTCGCTTGTTGGATTAATTCTACTTTGGGGCTTCCTTGTTTGATGGCGCACGTTGAACATTCAGTTAGTGCCAAAGGGATCGAGACTCTTGAATGTGCTGTCCTACCACCAGGTAATAACAATGCTGCAATTCCACTGGACGCAACATTTAAAACAATCTTGCCTTTCGATCTAAGCGCAGCAGACAATGATTTCCAAAGGAATGTTTTTCCAGTTCCTCCATAACCATACACAAAATAGAAACCTCCTCTACCATCTGTGACAACTTACATTATCTCATTGTATATTTTCCTTTGATCATCATTCATCGTTGATAAATATTTCTTGAGATCAATTGACAACTTTTCTCTGTCATAGTTTAGCTCTTCGACTAAGAAATTATTCTGGAATCGATTAAGTGGGTCGTCAATCGGAAATGGCATGCCACTGAACTCCTTTAAAGATCGTCCATTTGAATTAAGTAATTTCTCAATCTCAATCAAGCATAAATTTTGGAGATTATCAGGCAAGATGGTAAGTTTTGCAAAACAAATGTTCATTAAAATATTTCTAAATAATTTTTTTGAATCAAAATATTTAAAACTACACATATTAACCAAACAAAAAAATATAATAATGTAGCACATTAAAAGATTACATTGTAAAACAGAATAATAAAATTTTCCTAATACTCCATTACTTTTGCTTAAAAAATTAGAGCAATGCAGCTTTTTTATAAGATAAATTCCTAAATAGACAATCATGTAGTAGAGTAATTCATAAATCGTCTACAAAAAAGACAACTTTAATTAAATTTAGGAATTTTTAGCTCTTAAAAAATGTGGTTAGTTTTGATGGTGTTTTTGCAATAATGAACATGTTACAGTAGATGAAGTCCATGTTTACTAACACCTGCAACAATATTTTGTTTTATCAAATGGTTTTTTCAAAAAATCACATTTTTACTATCACATACTTCAATTATAGTTCTAACTAATAATAACAATGAGTTAACCTAACAAATTAATTACCTGGATTGCGCAATAATCTTCTTCGATCATATAAAATCCCATCAGCCAATAGTTCCCATGTTTTCTCCAACACAACACACGGACGACTCATGGCATTCATCACCAACAATGTGACGAACAACTTTCTTAACTGATTTCCAAAACCAAGCTCGGCAGCCTCTTTTATACCTTCAATGAATTCTTTATCGTCAATTAATAATCCCAACGCTTCACACGCAGACTCAAATGAGTTGTGTACAACATTGTTTACTGTCCTCAAACTTTGATAACTGGTGCATCCTCGTTGGACAGTCAAGAGCAATCTCAAGTAATATAACTCGTCGGTTCCTGCTGGAACATAATGGAGTTGGCCTAACGATGGTCTTTGCTTTCTCGGAAACCATCGTTGTTTTTTTTGTCATACACAAAGTGTCCTGGGAACTCAGCATAAGTTAAATTATGCCCCTCACTGTACTGTGTATTGGCCACCATCCAAGCCTCAAACAGTGAAAGACGTTCAATATTTTCTTGAACTACTTTATTAACTTCATCCTTGTCCTTGAAGGTTACAAATTTCTGACCTGGAAGATGGAAATTCAATCTCAAAACAGCTGGCCACCTATGGTGTATATCAAAAGCAAATATTCTCCAAGCGGCTTCGCACGCATATATGTATCGACAATTTAAGTACTTCTTTGGTTCATTGAACCCAGCCGCTTTATTAGAATTACTTTCTGATTGTCCTACTGCAACAGTCACTCTATCTGGTCCTTTGTTGACATATTTAAAGAGATATTTGATAGAATTTGATTTGTTGCAATATTCAATGTTGATGTGAGCTTGATACGTCATCAAAAGTTCTGGATTATATGGCACTACAAAACGGTTATCCAACTCAATGTTCTTTTTCACGGTGCTGATTCCCGTATCTCTTCGTTTGTATACTTGATACTTTCATCAAATGTTGTTTTCTCAACAAATTGCTTGGGAAAAAATTTCTTGCATTTCCCTTCATCCATACATGGTGATCTTGGATCATCCATGCCACAAGGACCATGCATCATCAACCGAGTTACAAACTCATACAATCGAGGGTACTTATTTTTATCAGGCAACTCAGCACATATGACACGATCAATGGACTCAATTGTTTGAATTTTATCCTTTAGATGCAACCATATTAAGATATGTGCATGAGGTAAACCTTGTTTTTGGAACTCGACTGTGTATAGACCTGCACATGAACCAAACTATCATGCATTAATTATGAAAAGTATGCATGTAGTTGCATATTCAAATCAATGCATTATAATTATTTTATCTTAAATGCTTATAAATGAAAAAAAATCAAATTACCTCCAAATACATTCCCAAAGATTTTTCCTTTTTTCAAGTCTTTCTCCAAGTGATCTAGTTTCATTTTGAAAACTCTAGACTAAATGTCTGGTCTGTCTGCAGCCGTACATCCACTTCTAGTCATAAATCTTACAATCTCTGGCCATCGGGGGTTACATGTGATAGTAATGAATAGATCTGGATATCCAAACCGCCTACAAATTGCCATTGCATCTTGACAGTTGTTAAACATATATCTCATTCCACCAGTAAAAGAAGTTGGCAAGACAATCTGTTGTCCAGAAGTTGCTGGGTTTGTATCACCTCTCGTAACAGCTTCCTCTAGTCCACTCATAATGTCTCCTCTAAGTTTATCTTGATTCGTAATAGCCCATTGAATTCTTTGGGCTTCTATCATTGTGAATGCATCTACCAAAAACTGTAAGAACAGCCTCCGTGCGTTTAACACTATACCACCATCATTACCCCTTTCATGTATGCGAAATGCAATAAATTCTCTCATGGATATTCTTGGACGCTTTACATCGTCATTGTCTGTCAAAAACGATTCCCTTATGGGAATTTCTTCTTCATATCCATCCTCTCCCCAAGGAAACAACAATGGGTACTGCAAAGGTATGAAAGCAGGGTGTGTCTCATGAATCCTTTGTAACAAACCACATCTCTTTCTTACAATGATGTCTCGTTCTTCATTCGATGAATTGAAATCACCCACTATCAACGCAGCAACTTCATCCGCCGTGGGAATATTATAATTTCTCGAATCCCGACATCTTGTCCGTAGTAATCTCAGGGAGACATTTGCAGTAGGTTCACGCTCGAGGAAGTCTCTGGCCATTCTAAAACTCTGTGCTAGAACATTATGCTGATCTATCATATTCTTCAGATCTTAAACTAAGCTTCTATTTGTAGTCTCACCATTATTACTTCTACTACATCATACAATGCAAACATGTTGGGTGTGTTTGTTAGTAAACTTAAAAGAATGTAAGGATTACGTCTTTCATGTTCAAGAATAAATCATACGTGTCACGACATCAGACTCTAAGTAATAGCCTATATTTTTGAAATATGATCCTATTTTTTTCAGGATTGTAAAAGAGTGATACGTGTGACACAAGTTAGTTATCCATTCATGTACTCATGGGGTTTCTTCAACGATTACAGGTAGTTAAGATTGAAATCTTGGAACTCATATCCAAACATCATTTTTCAAAACACATTCTAATTTCAGTGTTTATTTTTTGCTCCACTGACAGGTTTGTTGATCTATCCTCAATTGGTATGTCTAACATTATGCCATGTTCTGTCTAACATTATGCCATGTTCTGTCTAGCTAATGCAGGAAATCAGATTGGTCAATGTGGAGAAATGCAGAAGCAATGTCGGGGTGGTGGAAAAGATAACACATCGGTCGTAACTCAATAAATCCACACATAAATGGGTTCACAGTGTATTATCATCAGATATGAATAGTACCTCACAATATTTCATCATCTCTGAACACGATTTATGTAGCAGGAGACTTCCAACACCTTCAAAAATGACAAAAGTGGCACTGTCTGTGGTGTCAATTACCCTAGCCTTAATTCAATACCTGTTTTTCATCAGTGAATGATACACTTGATTAATTAAAGTGTTTAATATAATATGAAATCAGCTGAGATGTAATTAGGAAAAAATCTTGGAATCAAATGTACAACGCGCTTATTACACTCATTGCAATAATAAGTGCCATTCCGCGGCATCACCTCCGAGCCACATCTACATTTCGCTATAAACCAATCAGGACCACAATCAATACCTTTGATTGTTCCATATACTGCATATTCACCATCCTAAACACAGATAATAAGAAATGTATTACATGTATTGTTTTGAATTATCAAAGGAAAATACAACCGTTGAAGTGGACATAACAAACCTTAGCACAATCCTTTAATGCCTCGATTGTTTGTGCTTCCGTGTTTTTTAGAAAATCTTCTTCTACGGAGTAAGTCTTTTCAGTGCTCTCAACATTGGGTTTGACATTGAAGTCACGAATAGATTCTAAATATTTATTCATTGTTCCCGAATCATGACATATCTTTGACACCCTAAAAGACTGATCATGACGACTCCTAAACATGGATCGGACCTCGACCTTGAAAAGAAATGTCTTCCCGAGTAGATGATCAACAGATTCTTTTGGACTTTCAGAGTTTCCTTCCTGATTTAGGATGTGTTTGATAACATACACACATACATTGATGAAAGTGATGGTATGTTTAAATAAACACTGAAGAAAGTGATGGATTGATCAGTTTCCATACACCATGTGTAATGGTGTGAAATATATATTAGTATTACATATTTCAGTGAAAAAAATAGTCACTTTTCATGAGCCCAAAATACGTGTACAATGAGATCTTACAACGGTGTGAGAACATATGAGAACTTACAGAATCAGCTTTTTCGAGCAAAAGGACACAGGAAGTGTTTAGAATCGAGGTTGCCACACGATCAAATAAAACAAAGGTGGTCTGGTCGGAATCATCTTCGACGGTGACCTTGATTAAATATCTATAAAAAACAGTTTTCACATTAGTCAAAAGTTATACACAGGTGAGAAATTAATAGAATTTGTGAAGAGATTATAATCCTAACCGTGGAGTGACATTGAGAACACGGCACGTGCAATTCACACAATAATACATAGCGCCATCGGATTTCACAGCTCTATTACACTTGCAAGCTAAATACCACCAATCTCCGCTATTGTTGACTGCCACAATGGTCCCATGCATACACTACATATGAACCATCCTGTTTCAATTTAAAAAAAAAGTTTTATTGATCCCTAATAACATCATCTATACACAACCACATAATAATTATTGATTTCTATGTCCTTTATATACAACATTATTTAATGCCCTCAAAGCTAGTGAATGAAAAAATTACCTCAAGACATGCTTTAAGCTGAGATATCACCATCGATTGGGATGTATCAAGAAACTCAGTTTCCTGTGAACTTATAGCATCATCGCATGTCCACTTTAGAGGTTGACGTTGCATTCCTATTCCCGAATTCCTTCACGAAAGGTTTTTTTATTGAAGCAATGTCGTGTGGCAGTAGTTTAAATTACTATTTGAATCAGAAAATTGATAAGACACGATGGGTTAGAGATGAATAGACCTACCTCCATCTAAAGGCGGTGACTTCTTCTACATCGGGATTCAAAAGCAGCCGGGTACCGTACATAACATTTTGTAAAACAACTTTTCCTGCTAAGCACTACGTGTTAGTTTGAATTGAACAATAGTGTTTTAATAAAAAAAATTTAAGAAAATTATGTGTGCGAAGTAAATATGTTACTAATACCTTGGAATGTCTTCACTTTGGCGTATTGAATTACAATAACGGCATCCAGTAGTGGCTGCTTTTGGAAAAAGCTCTTAAGCATGTCAACATGTTCCCCGAACAGAGTCACATCCAACTTCATACTACTTTGTCAAATATACACAAAAATGAATCATAAACACGAAACCAAAAGTACATATAAGTGTATGGTATGAGTTTAAAATAGTAATGCAATACCCTTCTGCCTCTATGGTTATCGTAATCATTTTTGTTCTTTTTGACTCTTTAACTATTTCCTTTTCATTGCCGACAGAAGTTAATGTTCCTATGGTGTCTGAAATAATCGCAATGAATTACAAAGTTATATATTGGTTAAAAGTTTAAATAAATGTGTTGGGGAAAGTAAGTGTGCATTACCAATTAAGTAGGGATAATTAGCATCTGCCTTGAAGATCTCAGTGATTGTTGTTCTTAGCTGGAAGTTTAGCCTGAATTCATGCCTTGACGTGCGATAATACCCAGTACTGTTGCCTATGCCAAAATATGCAAACACATACACCGAACCTTCCTTTATCCAATTCCCAAATGTTCCAACCAAACTTCTTCGAACTGTTGCATGAATTGTACTTCCCTACATGTCATCAATAAAAAATTAGCACTCATTGGTATAAAACAAGTTAAAAAAGGAGTTCTTACAATCTGCTTCTAGAAAGTATAGGGTATATATTTATGCACAGTGTATTGAAGCAAATGTATTATGAAGTAGAGGGTAATATAATGAGAGTAGGAGTTAAAATCTGGTTATTCGTTATGTTATTTTCTTTATATTTTAAGCGAAGTGGGACATGGGCCAAAGTCTATTTAAATAGAGAGTATTTATTTATGCAAAGTGTATTGCAGCGAATGATATGGCCACTTACTGCTTCCATTCCATAAACACATCACGAAGGATTCATTCGGTTTCAATATATAGATCCTTGAATGATGATGACGATGAAGCGTTCTAAAATATAAATGAAATGGAAGCATTGCCTGAACTAAAAATTTGACATATATTTTTTTCAGTTCATGGTTGGTTTGGGAGGCCAAAACTTATGAGGATAAGTGACAGTAAAATTTATGGCTTGGGAGCTTGATATCACACAGATGATTCCATATTTTCTTTAATTACAGCCATGTTAATCCACTGTCCAACAAAAAATCAGTGCCCTTTATTGAAATATAATATGCAAATGGCCAA
>NQVE01000162.1:775000-935000 GCA_003260385.1 Cuscuta australis | reverse complement strand
TCCGAGGGTTTTTTTTCTTTTTTTTTTCCTTTCTTTTTTTTCTTCTTTTCTTCCATCAATTTTCCCTCTTCATCTTTTTATTTTGTTATTTAAATTAAGTTTGGGTAATAATTTTGGATTCTTCCCGTCGTTTTCCCCCTTTGAAACCCTAAATTATCAGTCAATCCTCATTTTTATATCTAAATATATTCATACACATCCGAAGAGAGGAAGGTGAAGATGCAGCAGCATAGGCTGAAACAGCAGCAAGCATTGATGCAGCAGCAATCGCCTTACCATCCCGGGATTCTTGCTCCGCAGCCGGTAATTTGCCCCTTTTTCTTGTTAAAAATCAATTAATTGGAATTCAGATTTATTTATCATTAGTTCTCCGTTGATTTCTTTTTTGGTTGCTTATATTTAATTATTTCCGCTTTTGAAAAAAAAAGTGTTCTTTTTTTCCAGACTTGATTACTTTAGGGGTTTGATTCATTCATTCACTTGGTACTAGGTGTTAACTTTTTAAAAGGTTTAATTGGCTTGAAAAGAGATGACCATTTAGATTTAGTGTTTACTTCCTAAGGAGCTGGCAGAGATGTAAATTTTGTACAACACTCTAATTCTCTATATACCGATTATTTGTAGACGTTATCTAAATCA
Organism: Cuscuta australis; assembly: GCA_003260385.1. NCBI lineage: Eukaryota > Viridiplantae > Streptophyta > Magnoliopsida > Solanales > Convolvulaceae > Cuscuta > Cuscuta australis. The sequence goes on along the minus strand of NQVE01000162.1, from coordinate 934,361 downwards.
CATGTACTCCATCACTACTAGACTTCAACATTTTATTTGTTTTCGCCAATTCTTCAATGCTCATAAATGTTTTTATGTACTAATGAAAATTATACTCTAATAAAATAATGGGTGTGGCTAAATCCCTTCATATATTGTATATAGACAATTTTACACTTAAGAGTGCAAAAGGGAGAAAATAGATGTAAGCCGACATTTAAGCACAAAAATTGTCCATTTAGCATAAAAGGAGGAGTGGATCAAACCAAAAAGGGTGTGCATTTAGCCCCACCCTAAACTTATACTTCAAGAATACTCACTTAGCACAAATTGGTCAAGTGTACTTCCAAATGATAAAATAATACTTCATCTACCCCACAATCGCTGTCCCTTTATTTTTTCCAATTTTTTGTGTCATGCATCATGCCATATTTCTGAGTTACTTTATGTAGCTCAAATCAGTTCATACTTTACAAGTTATCTAATCTTTACCCAATTCCCCCCGTTTGAACTCACTACACAATTATTCCTTACTATACCATTTCCAAGGTGATCCATTTATTTTTGAAGGGAAAAATTGGAAAAGATAAGTTAATTCTCATAAAAAAATTACTGCTCCCTCCGACTGAAAATAGGGTTCCACAATTGATATGGCATGATTATTAATAAAGGTTGTTCGGGTATGGTTATTAATAAAGGCAAAAATTTATGGTTGAGTTTTGTGCTGGGAGAGAGATCCTTTGTGAACCACACAATTCCTTCCTCAAAATAAGGGAAGTGGAATTTTTTTGGGAACAAACAATAGAGTAAGGACTAGGGAGTAAATGGGAAGTTAGAATGACCACATAAAATATGAAAAAATAGACATAGAAGTAAGACCTAGAAGGTTATCATGTAGTACGAAGTACTAAAGATGAAATAACTTGCCCCGTCTCTTCTTTATTATCTAGAATATGCGTTCATTTCTTTTCTTAGAAGTATCTCACTCATACATAGTCTTCATAATTTATAATAATGTTCTCTCCTTTGTAATTTCTTTAATTTTATTGATGCGAGCATCCCTATCAACTAAATAATATAATACAGAGTATAATATAATGCTCTATAGCAGCATCGTATCATGTTCCCGCATGAGCCTTTAAGTATATATGCAATGATGATGATGATAATGATTTATTTGACTTCATTACCAAGTTTCATGCTTTTTGAGTGATGCAAAAGAGATTAAGCATCTGGCATGGTTTTCCCAATTGAAATAGCTGACTATTGAATGTATCATTATTCATGAGCATTGACTTTGCTTCTTTGTTTGCATCTGTACATTTTTTAATAATATAAGACTTCATGGTCTTATGTGTCATAGAATTAGTTGCTGCCTATACGATGTTGGTACAAATAATTGAAGAGTCCGTTCAAAAGTTGTCTAGGACACCTTAATGTGTAGCCTCCTGCCCCTTCAACTTCTTTGTTTTTTTGTTCTTCCTTTTTGTGATTTAAAATTTCATTTGCAGATAGAGCCCATCTTGAGTGGAAACCTACCTCCTGGATTTGATACAAGTGCTTGCCGCAGTGTGTGAGTGCCTGTGCCTTACATTTTTTATATTTGTGTGTGTTAGATTGGTTCTCTTCTGTCATTACTTTTTTATTTCTCTAATGATTGTTCCAGGAATGAAAAAACTGCACCGTCTTCATTAGTATTTTTTGGTTTATTGTATGAATCATAAATAGTTAGTGTTTCAATAGGCATTTCACTTAATGTGCAAAACCTTAGTATCTAAAATCTAAGTCCTTTCTTCCGCAGCCAGTTGGCATTTGCCCACTATTTGTTCTTCATACATATAGAGATTAAAATGTTTGCCATTTATTGTTGGTTGATGTTTGAGATGCCTGAATGTGTGTGCTTGATAAGTCTCATTTTTGTCTGTATTATTGGATTTTCATTCTCACATCATCATCCCCCAGTGTTGAGACTTAAGATATGGTGTCATCAAATGCAGATACGTTGGAAATATCCACCCTCAAGTGACTGAACTTCTACTCCAAGAAGTATTTGCGAGTACTGGTCCCCTTGAAGGATGCAAGCTTATAAGAAAAGAAAGGGTCTGGCTCTATTATTTAAGTTTTTTTATTTACTAACTTGTAGATCCTTCAATATTTCAGAGTAATCTCTTTCTTTCATGTTACTTGTTCACATCCCTTATGCAGTCATGCATAATTGCTGTATAGCATCTTAGATTTTATCCCAAAAGCAGTAAAAATTAGAGAGCATCAAAATGAAAAATAGCATCTGTTTCAGAGAGTGTTTTCACTGCAAGAAAACAAGACATGGATCGGTGACCGAGTTAGTGCTGAAAGAAAGTTAATGTTAAATTGTATCAGGGAATCATTTCCTGATCTTTTTTCAGTTAAGTTTTTTTATAAGAAAGAAGGTGGCTGGATGGACTTTGGATCCTGTCATTATATGAATGACTTGGTGTAAAACGGTTCGATCCACTTGTTTTAGAATGACTTAGCTGCTTTGTTGGCTATTTGCTTCTCTTTCTTCAGTGTAGAAAATAGTAACTCATTGTTTCCAGTTAGCTTTGCACAAACTGCGTATGTTTTTGAATCAAGGAAGACCGTTGATTGATATCATCATATCACACTGCCCTAAAAGCTTATAAATTTGTAACTGGTTTGATAGAATACTGATGGGCTATGTACTGATTTATGTGCAGTCATCATATGGTTTTGTGGATTATTATGACCGTAATGGAGCTGCCCTTGCTATTCTGGGTCTGAATGGAAGACAATTGTAAGTTCATATAATCCTTAGTTTAAATCTGCATTATTGCTTTTGGGCTTTGCTGGTTCTCTTCTTAAGTTTTCTTTTTATTGCAGGTTTGGGCAGCCAATAAAAGTTAATTGGGCCTATGCCAGTGCTCAAAGAGAGGACACTTCAAGTATGTTTTTTTCTTCTAAATTCTAAAAATTAGATATCCTAATCAGCTCCTTCAACCCTCTTCATCTCTCATTATCTATTTTTCCTTGCTTTAATGGTGTATACATTTTTCTTCCCTTTAGGCCACTTCAACATTTTTGTGGGTGATCTAAGCCCAGAGATTACAGATGCCACCCTGTATGCATGTTTTTCAGTCTATTCTAGCTGCTCGTAAGTTCTGTTCTGATCTTACTAAAATTTCAGCAAACCCAATTTCTAATTTCACTTGGAATGACAATACAATCACTCTCTTCATTCTGATCGATGCAGAGACGCAAGAGTGATGTGGGATCAGAAGTCTGGCCGGTCAAGAGGGTTTGGATTTGTTTCTTTCCGTAATCAGCAGGCATAAATGCATATTTCTTCCACTTATGTTATATTCTGTTTATTTTTTAATTTTAATGGCATAAGTCATACCCTTATTTTTTTTCCTTTCAGGATGCACAAAGTGCAATAAATGACTTAAACGGTAAGGACATTATTATTCAATCAACACTTTCATTATTTTCATTTTATATCCTACAGATGCTCTTAGTCATGTCAAGCATTAAAACAGTTTTCTTCATTGTGTTGTCATTTTTTGCTGTTAATGGGAATGTTCTCTTAAAACTCAGCTCCAGTTCTCTATTTGTGTATTTTTTTGGTAGTTCTGTATAGTGATGGTCTCCAGACTTTCTGCTGTTTTGCTTATCCTATATGATGATATATGGCAGGCAAGTGGCTTGGAAGTAGACAAATTCGGTGCAATTGGGCAACAAAAAGTGCTGGATCTAGTGAAGAAAAGCAGATGTCCGATGCTAAAAGTGTTGTGGAATTAACAAATGGCTCATCAGGTAAACAATTATTTAATATCAAATGGCTTATCATGCTAAGATATTCTTCTTGTTACTGTGTACTTTTGTTGCCAAATTTTTGTGTTTAAGACCATGGTTGCCTACCATCTTGTTTAGAATAATAGAACCTTGGTTTGCTAGTTGTATTTAGCAGCAAAAAAGTGTACTGTACTTCGTAATCACACTTTTGATGAAATGAAATTATTGCTGTGTTTAAACTTTTGTCCTCACTATGCAGATGATGGTGCAGAAAAGACCAATGAAGATGCACCCGAAAACAACCCTCAGTACACAACTGTCTATGTTGGCAATCTCTCCCCTGAAGTGAGTATTTTTTTACCTATAATTCTTGTGCATATTCTCATTCACTTTGTCCTTCATTTACTATCAGACTAGTCTACCGTAGCCTCCTTAACTCCTGGAGGGAAATTTACAAAGCATTCGCATTGCCATTGTTCTGGATTCTTTATTTTCTTTTAGCTTTTTTTTCCACACTTGTCATTTTGGATATAATGCACAGGTTACTTCTGTTGATCTGCACCGTCTCTTCCATTCTTTTGGCGCCGGAGTCATTGAAGACGTTCGTGTTCAGCGTGACAAGGGTTTTGGATTTGTTAGGTATAGTAGCCATGATGATGCAGCTCGGGCTATTCAACTTGGGAATGCCCGAATTCTATTTACCAAACCCATCAAGGTACTTTTGTTTGTCATTTTAAGCAGCATGTTAGTTACATATATGTCCAATTGTCCCTTAACATTATTATGAGCACTTTTTATTAGGTAGTTTGGTAGTATAAGTACTTTTTGGCAAACTCATTAACCTTTGATGTTTTAAAGATTACAATTAAACCCTTAGATTTTTTATGAACGCACCAAACTTCGAAAGACAGAATCTAATGACATTAAGAAGATTTCAGTGTCTATTTATTGGGTTTGATGCTTTCTGCACTCGGTTCTTTTTAATATAATTACTCTGTAATCCGTATATTCTACCATCCTTCAATGCCATTTCTAGAAAGTCTTGGGTCATTTGGTAGTTTGACCAAATAAAGGAAGATGTAACTAATCCAGCAAAACTTACACAAAAAAAGCCGTTTTTAATAAGATCCGAAGTTGAGGTTTTCAAGAAAGTCTTGTTGGGCCAAGAAACCTTTAATTTCCCAAATTCCCATCCCCACAACACAAAAGTTTACCAAAAAAATAAAGTTCGCAATCATAAAATGTGAAAATGTCGGGAGTAGGTGCCTCTTTTGTTTGAGCCTTCATTATTGTTTTTCCAAACTCATCCCCACCCCACCTGCACACAATAAATCTTAGCACGATTTTTGAATGTTTTTGTGCTCTGTTCCTTTGGTGTGGGCACTAGAAGCCTATCATGGTAGGACATGATGAGCTGAGAACGTTATTGTCACTGTGCAGCATTTAATGTTTTCTGTAATTATGCATCTAATGGGCTCATCAATCTTAAGTCTTTAAATTTCCCTCTACTTTTCTCAATAATGTTAAGGGAGAATGATATGTGAGCTACAATTTTCTTACTATTCTTTTGCAGTCCATCTCACTCCAATCAGCCCCTAATGGATTCCAACTAAGGGCCTGTTTGGAAACCCAGAAATGATATCAAAAACGGTCCATTTTCTAGAATATTTACATTCATTTTCTCTTGTTTCACCAAAGTTAGGAAAATTGCTTCTATTAACAAATTATCTTATGGTATGTTTGGGAACATGGATATAGATTTCAAATCTGGATTTGACTCAAATTTCATGTTTGGGAAACTTAAAAATTTTGAATTTGGATTTGAGTCAAATTCTTCTCATTCATAACAAAGCTTAATTTCAAATTCATGCACATCCCCTTGTCATTTAAAATTCAAGATTTCAAATTTTGGAATTGAAATGCATGAATTCAAATGAAATGTTATGTAAATGTAACACCTTGGGTATTATAAGGCTATAAAGTGGAACCTTGGATTCCCTTTTTTTTTCTTCTTGAAATTCTTGCCTGAAGGTAATTTGGTATTATAATTGGAGTAATTTTGTGGAAATGCAGTGTTCGTGGGGAAGTAAGCCGACTGTGCCGGGAACAAGCTCCACCCCTCTGCCGCCACCGGCAGCTGGTCACATTCCTGCTGTGGATGTTGCAGCGACCAATCACCTTGCAGCCTACGAGATGCAGCTTGCTCTGAGCAAAATTGGCGCGGCACAATCTGCTGCCCTCATGCACCACCACCAGGGTCACCGGTTTGGCGCTGCTAATCCGGCGGCGATGTACGACGGCGGGTATGCAGCCCAACCCCATATGTACTATCAGTAGTATTAATATTAATAATAATTGCATCTGTCCACCGCAACCTCGTACTGGTTGGGATTATTGTCGGATCAGAGTTGATGTTATTACTGTTAAGATTAGGATTTATCAGTACTGGGCCACTCACTCCACTTTTTTTTTTTTTTTTTGGGGTCTTTTTTTGTTATTAATTTTTACGAATCATTAGTGCTGAGTATTGTATTTCCGCATATAACTCGATTTGTATAATCTGCAGGCTGTATGGATTTTGTTTTGGAACTTTGGGGAATGAGGGGTTTATGCAACTTTTTATTTTCTGCTGTTTTCTCTTGTGATTTTTTAGATAAATAAATCATGCACATTTTTTGTGGGTAGTGTTCACTTGCACTATATTAAAAAACTTCGCTCTTTCTTTTTATAATATAAATGAGTGGCTCAATTTTCATTTTTTTCCGTCACTAACAAATCTTTACTTTTTCTTTTTAAAATAAAAATGTGCTGCTCAAAAAGTCTCTCATTAAGTTTTAACCATATCTATTTTACTTTTAAACATTTTTGTGAAAATGTAGAAGATTTTTAGGTGTACTCTGGCATTATTTACTGCATATCAGTGTTTTACCTAAATATTATAGTTACAATGTTATTATTATTATTATTGTTATCACTCCCCAACTGATGGGTGTATTTCACCCACGATTGGTCAAAGGAGGAGACCGATTAGTTGACCGGTCAATCCCGAAAGTTTTGGAAGGGAGACTTAAATCGTCGGCAAAACGATGTATCATCGGCCAAAAGATGACCGGTATACTTCACAAAAAAGTATACCGGTCAAACTACGTTGTCATCCTATTTATTCCAGACTTCGATGAATTCATTCCTCGGAGATTACCCGGTGTAGTTTCTGGGGTTGGAAAGTGTCGGCAGAAGAGGATCTGCGAGGGCTTGGCGTGTAGCGACCCGTGTCAGTAGAGGACAACTGGAGATGCTGAAGAATCCATCCAAGGCACTACTCGACAAAGGGAATGATCCCCCTCACAAGGCGACAAGGTAGCTCGAGGACGAAACCAGTCACCTCGCACCACATCAGCAGCATGCCCCCACGTGGGCGCACGTGGTCCTGTCCCCTTAGCTTAGTATAAATACTCATGTAAATCTCAGAAAGAGGGATCCGAATTCATTCTCTCTAAACTCCCATGTAAAAGTACTCGTGCATTCTCCGTTATAATATAAATTGGGCTACAGGTGTTCCACCTAAAGCCCTACCGGTCAATCTACGAGTTTTTGCCTTTCTTACTTTGCCAAATTAAGTAAACTATTCTAGACCCGGTCTAGTATAGTTTGACCGGTCAAGTAATTTACACCATCATTTTTGGCACCGACCGTGGGACCGTTAAGGTTTCTTCTCCTAAACACAAACCTACCCACCAAAACACCACCCGAAATGTCTTCCAGCCAACAAATTAACGCTACTTCCGCTCAGGTGCAAGCCACCAATGAGGGTGCCAGCATCCCCGTGGCTGCTACCATACCGGTCATTTCAGCCCCGGTGTTGCCTCTGGGTCTGAGCTCTATCCTGACGGCCAGCGTGATCAGCCCCTTCGCGACCCCCGTCCCTTCCGCTGGACCGAGGGTCACATTCCCACCAAGCATGACTCAGTTCATGAATGACCCAGCCAACCTACAAGCCATCCAGGGCTTCGATCAGGTCATGGCCATGTGCCAACAGAATGGGGGGATGCCTTTCCTCCCTGGTATGTTCCCGTTCGCCCTTCCAGGCGCGGGAACCATGCCAATACAAGCTCCGATGGCGGTAACGTCGTTCCAGACGCCAATGCCGCATCCATCACCTTTCCAGCCCCAGCTGGTAGCACCATGGTCCTCGTAAACTTGACCGGCGCACTTAACGCCGCAGGGCCGTCGCGTCCCCCGCAAGCTACGAATCCGCAGATCACTCCTGACGGTCATTGCGTCTCAATTGAGAGCGATGACGGCGAGTGGGACATCCCAAGGGCCCACAAGAAGAAGAAAGTAAAAAACATCCGGCCAGCGACCTCTCGAAACTCCGCCTTCGAAAGGCTGGGGGATAGGGAGGAAGGCCAGAGGAAGTCAGCCAAGCAAAGGCTGGGGCAGAGCGTTGCCCATGTCAGCGCGTTCGCCCTGCTAGGCGAGGTGCGGGAGGCCGAGCCTGCCCGCACCCGGCGCTCCCGGTCTAACCGGCAGGAGCCAGCAAGGACGAGGGCCTCTCGTCACGAAGAGGAAGCAGAGAGCCAGTCCAGGTTACCGGTGGCGAACCGGTTGACCATTCCAAATGACCGCGTCCAGCAGATGGAAGCAAAACTAGAAAGGCTGGAGAAGAAGGTCGGAGAGAAGAATGACCGGGACAAACCCTTGGCGGGGTCCCCGTTCACCACAAGGGTCCATCTGACACCTTTCCCGCGAAAGGTCAAGATCGACGCCCTCAAATTCACCGGGAAGGAAGATCCGGAAATCCATCTGGATTCCTTCAACCAGAGTGCGACCATGAACGGTTGCACCGATGAAGAAAAGCACCTTCTTTTCTTCCAGACCTTGCGGAACCGAGCCACTGAATGGTTCAATAAGCTTCGCCCGGGAAGCATTGATTCGTTCAGTGATTTGGCCTCGAAGTTCAAGGCCAAGTTCCAAGAGAATTGCACTAAGAGGAAGAAATTCACCTATCTTAGTACAGCCGGGCAGAGGGAGTCTAAGAACCTTACTCAGTTCCTTACCCAGTGGAAGGAAGAGGTTGACAAGGTGGAAGAGATGGACGAAAAGACCGTCTTATCCCTCCTCTTGAATGGCTTGCGTGCCGGGGAACTATACAAAGAGTTCTGCCGGAGACCCCCAGCTACGTACCAAGAGGCCTACCACACTGCATGGGAGTTTGCTGAAGCTGAAACTCAGCTCAGGGCAAAGAGAGAAGCTGAGCATGGTCACAAGCCCAAGCCGGTGCAAGTCAAGAAGGAAGAAGCACCGGGACCTAGCCGGCCGAGGCACCACTATGATCCGGTCATCCGAGTGGTCAATACGGAAGAATGTCAAGAAGTCCGGAAAGCACCGGTCATTCCTCCAGAAAACCCTACCGGTCAAGTAGGGCGGCAGTTGTCGGGCACCTATTGTTTGTACCACAGGTCAGATTCCCATAACACCTCCGAATGCAAAAGTGTTAAGGGAGTCATCCGGCAGATGATCGACAGTGGAGAGCTGGGCAAAGATTACTTGCAGAAAGCCCAGGAGAAGAGTCATCAATGGGTTAGGCCAACTGCCCCAGGGGATGACCGGGACAACGACCGGCGGAGGAATAACCGGCCAAGGGAGCGGCAACCTGCTCCCGAAAAAAAGCACATCGGCATGATCTTCGGCGGACCCGAGGGTGGAGATTTAGCCGCGCAGCGGAAGAACTGGGTCCGGAGCATTTACGTTGGAGAGGTAAGTGCTAAACCGCCCAGGCGTAAACATACTAGGAGGGAGCCGATCGTCTTTACTGACCGGGATCTCCCTCCTACCGGTGAAGATCACAATGATCCATTGGTCATCACCATGGACATTAATGGGGTTGATGTCGCCCGGGTACTTGTTGACACCGGCAGCAGTGTCAACATCTTATACCTGGAGACCTTCCAAAAACTCAGGTTGTGTCGAACACAACTTGAACCCCTCAAAACCCCTCTCTTAGGCTTCACGGGGGACACCATTGAAGCTGAAGGATCCATAGTTCTACCGGTCGAACTAGGATTAGGTGAAAAAACCGTGTGGAAGAAGATGAGGTTCATAGTTGTGGACATAAAATGCATCCACAACGCAATTCTTGGAAGGCCCGGCATCAATAGAGTCGGGGCGGTGATTTCCATGCCTCATCTATGCATGAAGTTCCACACTCCAGGTGGTGTGGGTGAAGTGAAGGGCGATCAGAGGAATGCCCGGGATTGCTATGCCCGGGCAGTCAAGAAAATGACCAAGGGGGTCAATGTCATCTCCCAAGGGGTCACAAAGGGAGAGACCCGGGAGAAACTGGAGCCCGAGGCCGAGACGGTGGAAATCGAACTTCACCCGGGTGATTCTTCGAGGATGGTCAGAATTGGAGCAAATCTCCCCGAGGATCTCAAGGCACAGATTACACGGGTCCTCCAAGAATACGCGGGCATATTTGCATGGAGCGTGGCGGATATGCTCGGGATAGATCGCTCTGTTATCACCCACCGGTTGGCCGTGAGGCAGGGAAGTCGACCGGTACGCCAAAAGAAGCGGTACCTGGCCAGTGACCGGCGAGACTTCGTCAAGAAGGAAGTGAAAGACCTCCTCAATGTTGGTCACATCCGGGAAGTCAAGTACCCGGATTGGCTGGCCAACGTTGTCCTTGCTCCCAAGGGCGACACGTGGAGAATGTGTGTGGATTATACGGACTTGAACAAGGCTTGTCCGATGGATTCATACCCCCTTCCCAGTCCAGATCAAATGGTGGACGAAACTGCGGGGTGCGAACTCCTAAGTTTCATGGATGCCTTCAAGGGTTACCACCAAATCTACATGGCCAAGGAAGATGAAGAGAAGACGTCATTCCTCACACCCGAAGGAACCTACTGCTACCGGGTAATGGCGTTTGGCTTGAAGAACTCGGGGGCAACCTACCAGTGCATGGTGAACAAACTCTTCAAGCCACTACTGGGAAAGACCATGGAGGCATACGTCGACGACATGCTGATCAAAAGCCAGGTATCTCTCAACCATCCGGCTGATATGCGAGCCACGTTCGATATCATGGCAAAATACAACCTCCGGCTGAATCCTAAGAAATGCGTCTTCGCGGTTCGTACCGGGAAGTTCTTGGGATTCATGGTAACCAAGATAGGAATAGAGCCCAACCCAGAGAAAATTCGGGCCATCACTGAAATGCAAGCCCCTACCTCCGTTAGGGATGTTCAAAAGTTGACCGGTCGTTTAGCGGCCCTCAGCCGATTCCTTTCCCGGTCAGCTGAGAGATCCCTGCCCTTCTTCAAAGTTCTAAAGAAGGCCAACACATTTGCATGGGACGAAGAATGCCGGAGGGCATTCGAGGAGCTGAAAGAGTACCTAGCGTCGGATATTGTATTGTCTAAACCCGAACCGGGAGAAACTCTGTACCTGTACCTGGGAATTTCCCCAAATGCTGTAAGCTCCGTTTTAATAAGAGATGATGGGGCACAAAAGCCCATTTATTATGTGAGCAAATCACTAAACGGGGCTGAGAGTAGATATACAGCGATGGAAAAGACAGCCTATGCGCTTTTCATTTCCGCAAAGAAGTTAACATCCTACTTCCAAGCTCACCCGGTAAAAGTCTTGACTGACCAACCGCTGGGTGCAGTGTTGCGAAATTCAACATCCTCCGGGAGGATGGTGAAGTGGGCGATGATGTTAACTCAATTCAATATTGAGTACCGGCCAAGGTCAGCAATTAAGGGACAGGCCCTTGCTGACTTCTTGGTAGAAATGACCGGTCTAACTCCAGACCTACCGGTCAACAAGCCCGTTGAGCAATGGTGGGAGATGGCAGTTGATGGGGCATCCGGTCCTAGGGGATATGGGGCTGGTATCGTGTTCACCACCCCAGAAGGGTTCAAGATCTACCATGCAATCGTCTTCAACTTCAAGCTGACGAACAACGAGGCAGAGTATGAAGCTCTGGCTAGAGGGCTCAGACTTGCCCAAGCCCTGAAAATCAGCCGGGTCAGTATCAAATCTGACTCTAGCCTGATAGTTGGATAGGTGACCGGTAACATGGAAGCAAGGGAAGGATGCATGGCACAGTACAAGGACCTTGTACTTGCCCTGTTGAAAGGCTTCGAAGAGTTCAAGATCGCCCAAATTCCCCGGGAGGAAAACGCGATTGCAGACCTTCTCTCCAAGTTGACGCAGTATGCTCCCGAGCATGTTTCAAAACTTGCCCGGGTAGAGATCCTTGACCGTGCAAGCATCGAAAAATTGGAAGTCGCCGCCATAACGGCCAGAAGCCAATTTGACCAGTCAAACCTGGTCGGGGCGGACGACCATTGGATGTATGATCTGATGGAATATCTGATGGATGGGAGCTTGCCAGAACAAGATGACCGGGCAAGAAAAGTGAAGCTCAGGGCACCCCGATTCCAGATTCTTGATGGAAAGTTGTATAAAAGGGCATTTGGGGGGCCACTCCTGAGATGTCTAACTAACCGGGAGGCTGAGCGAGTCATAGCAGAGGTCCACGAAGGCGTATGCGCGGCACATCAAATGTCCCGTACGCTTTCCCAGCGCATCATCCTATTGGGGTATTACTGGCCAACAATCGTCTAGGATTGTGAAAGGTACGTCTAGAAATGCAGAACGTGCCAAGTATTTTACAAGTATCCCGGTAGACCGGCGACTTACTACCACCCCGTATCGAATGTCATCCCATTCACCAGATTCGGGGTTGATATCATTGGAGCCTTTCCAATCGCCCAAGGAGGGAAGAAGTTCGTAATCGTAGCCATTGATTACTTCACCAAATGGATCGAGGCCGAAGCGTTGGCCAACATTACCACGCAACAATGCAAGAAATTCATTTGGAAGAACATCATCACGAGGTTTGGGGCGCCCATGAACCTCATCACCGACAACGGTCCACAATTCCGGAACCCGAGGTTCACCGAATACTTGGAGGGCTTCGGAATCAAGCACAATCGCTCCTCGGTAGCGTACCCCCAAGGGAATGGCCAAGTCGAGAACACCAACAGAACTATTGTGGATGGTTTGAAGAAACGGCTGGGAGAGGCAGGAAACAAGTGGCTGGAAGAGCTCCCACACATCGTATGGGCATTCCGAGTAACACCCAGGAGGGTTCATGGGGAAACTCCATTCTCCCTAACCTATGGGTGTGAAGCAAGGCTGCCCATCGAAGCTGAATTCCCAACGTTTCGGGAATCAAATTATCAACCCCAACAAAATGAAGAAGATCACTTGGCCGAACTCAACTTGGTCGAAGAGCGGAGGATGGCCGCGGAAGTTAAAATGAATACGTACCAACAAGTTGTGAAGAAGTACCATGACAACAAGGTTGGGCCACGGTACTTCCAAGTTGGGGATGAAGTCCTACGAAGAAGAGAAGCAAGTAGACCCGGCGATGGAGGAAAGCTGGCAAAAAACTGGGAAGGCCCATACAGGGTTAGAGCCATCATTCGACCAGGAACGTATCGATTAGAAACTTTAGATGGTGTACCGGTAGAAAGAACTTGGAATTCCCACCATCTTCGCAAGTTCTACAAATGATTGTAATACTAGGCGAGGCCTAACTACATTATCAATCAAAGTAATGTTCGATACTCTACTCGGTAGCGGCGGAATTGATAGGTCGAACCTATCCTAGGAGGGCTTCCTGGGTGGATCGAATCCACTTGGATAAGCCAACTGAGACATAGGCCCGGACCTGGCACGCTGGTTACTACAACGGTCTTGCTCAGTATAATAGAAAAAATATTAAAACCCGGAAGAGGGTATGCCTGCAAGAGGGCTGGACCTGGAAGAGGGTTCGAACCGTACTTACACGGGCCCATGAGGTTTGACTGGTGTCGGGGAATCAGCCGGCGCCGTCAAATTGATTGGGGACTAAAAGATGCCCATTAAAAGAAATAGAAGGGGATCGTCCACCGTGGCGCATCTTGTTTCCCCCTTCTCATGGAAGACTTGAACGAGGGGGTGAGCTAAGGCCTTCCCGGGATGGTAGAAATCAAAGGGCCATTAAAAGACTTAATCACCCGGAAGAGGGGGCCCTGGAAGAAGGGTGCATTTGGACCTTGGAGAGGGTTCGAAACCATTCAACATGGTTAAATCTCCAGTATTCTTACCGGTTAAGGATACTTCAAGAATTACTAGGTTACAGATGTTTCCATCTACAACCTACCGAAAAAAAAATACCCCGGTCGGGTATGGGCACAACAGAACTTCGAAAGTTCTACATCCATCGAAAGGCAACGCAGTTGACCGGTCAAACCATGGAGTGGGAATCAACCGGTCAAAGTAAACTTTACCAAAGAATTTGTGAAGTTATCCAAAAAGCAAAAGTAAAGTTCGGCCGGTCAAACTTTTTAAGTTGGCCAAAATGATGAAGACGTTCGAAAAGCAAAAATTGAAGTTTAACCGGTCAAAGTTACTCGAGTTAATTCTTCAGAAACAATTGAGAAGTGGTCTGATTGGGCTACCGGTCAGAATTTATAAGAAGCAAGAGCAAAGTATAAATCAACAAGCAAGCATATATGGAAGATTCACCGGTAAGGAAACTAAACATGGCATTCAAACGGAACAAGCATGGCATTTAAATTTGGAAATGTCAAATGTTTACAAATACGCCGGGCATGCCCGGGGAAATTTTTGTGCCATGTTTTACAAGAATAACCGGGCGCAACCGGGGAGATTAGTCAAGGGGGAAGGGGGGAGTCGGCTCTTCTTCCGGGATTGAGGCCAGGCCGTAGGATGCAGCGGTGAAGTCCGGATCTCTTCTGAGCAGTACCTGGTGAGAGGCGATCTGGTCCTTCTTTTGCCCGCTCTTGAATCCGAAGGATCCAATCGCGGTAATCATCTTCCTTCCTTCAGGCTCCCGGTATAAAAGCCTGAAGGACTCCATCGTGGTCTCGGGAGTCACCGTCATCACCCGGGCAGCTTCAGCGTTGTTCTCTTCCACCCAGGCAGCTGCACGCCCGGGGAAGGTTTCTTCCTTATCCGCCATCTCCCTCTTGGCTTCAAACACCGCGTCCATCAACCGGCCATTCTCTTCCTTGAGGTGAGAGATCTCCGCCCTCATCGACCCGGTCAGCCCGGATAGCCTGGTCAGCTCATCAGCTTGGCTCTTCAGGATGAGAGCCATCTCCTCCTTCTCCTTCTTCAGCAGGGCAAACTCCGAAGAAGAGCCCAAACCAAGCCGGTTAGCTGAGAGGGGTCCGATCTCCCCCGCCTGCGCAAAAGGAAAAATAGACCGGTAAGATTCCCGTCGAGGGAATAAGAAGGTCAAAACCGGGGAAGCAACAGGACTTACCTCCTTCAGCCTCAGCCCCATATTAATGAAGGCCTCTTCAATGGTCTGGCCGGCCGGCTCAGGATCCGACCTTGCCCTCTTCTTGGTGTAAGAAGGGTGCGTGGTGGCCACCTTCTTCATCCGACGACCGGGCTTTTCCTTTTCCTTCCCCTTAGACCGGTTGTCTTGGGGCTCGTCCTCATCCAGAATCTCCACGGTCTCTTGGTGGACCGGGAAGGTTCTGCCGGGGTTGGCTTGGGAGCCCCCGGTCTCTCCCGCTGGTTGGTCGTCAGGGATGGCGAACTCCTCGAACTCCATATCTGCAAGAATCAACAAAAAGGTGTTAAGTATAATAGAAGGTACCGGTTAAATAAAGAACATAAGAAAAATAACTACCTGGGTGGTTTTGGCCCTCAGCCTCTGCAGTGTTGCCCGGGGAGGGTACCCCGCGCCCCGCTGCTTCATGGGCCTGGGAGGTACCCTCACCACCCGACTCGACCCTCCAGACCCAGTTGCCATAGTGGAAGACCCTCCCGGTGTATGGATCGCCACGCATAAGGACCTCAAGACTTGCTTCCAAGTCAGGGGAGGAAGCCGGTGCAGCGTACTCTTGGTCGAGGAGATGGTCGTTCCATTTGAGACCGGCGAAAGGGGTGACGAATGGGGGAAACTCAATGAAAACAAATTTTTCCTTCCATCCCCGGTTACTTTGGGGGACTTCGGAGATGAACTTCATACCGGTACGGGCTTTGAAGAACACAAAACCTTCACAGCCAGTCCCGCCCGGTAGGACTTCAAAGCAAAAAAGGAAAAGACGCAAAGAGGGGAAGATTTTCAGATGGGTACAAATATTTACAAAGGAATGGAGATACCGGTGGGCGTTAGGTGTTATTTGACCGGGCAAAATCCTAAACGCATAGCATACTTCGGTTAGGAGGGGGCGAAGGGGAAAAACTATGCCCGCATCCAGGGATATGGTGTGGAACCCTATCCTGTCCTCCCGGTGGGGTTCGACAATGTTGGGCCAGTTGGGCTCATACAGGAGGGTGTACCCATCCGGGAGCCTCCTACGAATTTTGTTCAAGGCAATTTTGGATACACGGGAAGGGATGTCAAGGACATAGAAGGTGGGGAGCGGAAAGTAACCGGCAGCATGAAGCCGCTCCTCCCACGCATCCCGGGTTTCGTGTTCAGGGTCATAGGGACCCGGTTCGTCATCAACCGGGTCATCCCTCCCCACGAAAGTTTCACCGGGCATCTGGTTAACAGGATGCGGGTCGGGAATAGAGGAGTTGGGAACCTGACCGGGCGTGGAGTCAAGAGAAGAAGACCCGGTCGAAGAAGAGGAGTTTGAGTCCTCAGAGGAGAAGTCCTCTGAGGAACAGATCCTATCGCTAAGAGAAGACATGACCGGGAAAGTAGAGAAGGAAGGGGAAACTTACTTGGCTCGGAGGGCTGGATAGCGAGAGAGAGGAATTTGACCGGTGAAAGCTCTAGAAGGCGAAGTGCGAAAAGTGAGAAGTGAAGGCGGTTGGAGGCCTTTATATAGGAGGGAGGAAGCCGAATCAGATGACGTGGTCTCTCCAGGTTGCGCCGCGTCAGGCGGCGCAATGATGACCCACTGGCAGGCGAAACGACGGGTGGGCCGTTGCAGCGACGTGTGTCCAACACGTGTCAAAGCTCCGAGTTCAAATTCAAATTTTGAGATTTTCGGGCGGGAAAAAGCCTGAAATTCAAATTTGAGGTCCCTTTTTAGACTTTTTACTTCCCGCTCATGGCAAATTGCATGATCGAGAAATGGAGGGCTTATTGATGGGTGTATTCCACCCACGATCGGTCAAAGGAGGAGACCGATAAGTTGACCGGTCAATCCCGAAAGTTTTGGAAGGGAGACTTAAATCGTCGGCAAAACGATGTATCATCGGCCAAAAGATGACCGGTATACTTCACAAAAAAGTATACCGGTCAAACTACGTTGTCATCCTATTTATTTCAGACTTCGATGAATTCATCCCTCGGAGATTACCCGGTGTAGTTTCTGGGGTTGGAAAGTGTCGGCAGAAGAGGATCTGCGAGGGCTTGGCGTGTAGCGACCCGTGTCAATAGAGGACAACTGTAGATGCTGAAGAATCCATCCAAGGCACTACTCGACAAAGGGAATGATCCCCCTCACAAGGCGACAAGGCAGCTCGAGGACGAAACCAGTCACCTCGCACCACATCAGCAGCATGCCCCCACGTGGGCGCACGTGGTCCTGTCCCCTTAGCCTAGTATAAATACTTATATAAACCTCAGAAAGAGGGATCCGAATTCATTCTCTCTAAACTCCCATGTAAAAGCACCCGTGCATTCTCCGTTATAATATAAATTGGGCTACAGGTGTTTCACCTAAAGTCCTACCGGTCAATCTACGAGTTTTTGCCTTTCTTACTTTGCCAAATCAAGTAAACTATTCTAGACCCGGTCTAGTATAGTTTGACCGGTCAAGTAATTTACACCATCAATAACTTTTTTTCCATTTTTCCTAAAAAAATACTACCTCCGTCCCATTTTAAATTGCCTGTTTGCCTTTTTTCTCCGTCCCAAAATAAGTTGTCTGTTAGTTATTTTCGTAAGCTTTTAAAAATAAAATACCTAAACTACCTCTAAAATAAGTCAATCTTCTCCACATTATATTCTCATTCATCATCATCCCTCCTAAAAAGTATTGACAATTTCGAAAAATCAACTCTATTTTTAATTTTTTTTAAATATGCCCAAAAGTCAAAACGAGCGATTTAAAACGGGACGGAGAAAGTAAACGGTAAGTCTAAAATGACACCAGTGCTACTGGTGTCAATTGCTTACACCAGTTTGTTTGGGATACCTACGGTGCTCCGTTTGTAAAAACGACGGTTCCTATCCCTCCTAACCCTCCCCCTAAACCTCCCACCCCAGCCCCACCCTTGCCCCCCACCCCAGCCCCCCCTCCCGCCCCCCTCCCTACCCTACCCACTCTCTTTCTCTAAATCTCCCCATGTCTATGAACTCATTTATCTCTTATCTCTTTCTATCCCACTCCTTCCGTGCTTAATAAGTTTCTTAGTTAGTATTACGGTTTAATTTCCTGATAACTTTTATTTGTGTTTTTTGTTAGAATTTGATAAAATTAAATATTCTTTTCAAATTTACTAAAATTTACTTATGGTAGCATATTCTCCCTCATAATATTCTAAGGATATTCTACATCTGTCCCAAAACTTTTGTTTGTGATTTTTTAAGTCAAATTTTGCAA
Source organism: Cuscuta australis (assembly GCA_003260385.1). Lineage (NCBI taxonomy): Eukaryota > Viridiplantae > Streptophyta > Magnoliopsida > Solanales > Convolvulaceae > Cuscuta > Cuscuta australis. Next base: position 915,987 of record NQVE01000162.1, on the reverse strand, counting down.
TAGGATATGCTACATACGTTCGTCCCACAGAAATTGTTCTCATTAAAAAAAATGTGAGATTTATATATATATATATATATATATATATATATATATATATATATATATATATATATAGATTTTGGTTCAGGTGAGAATGCGATCTTATGAAAGAAATAAGAATGAATCTGGTGCTTTAGATTGTGAGATCTAAGGGTTAGGATTGCATCAAAATTAGGTGCACCAAAATGGTCTAAATATGCATCATGTCGAAATGCACCAAGAACCTTTGAAAATGCACTATCTCAAAATCTGAGTGCAGGATGCAATCTGAGCCGCACGATGCATCAGATCCAAAGGCTAGATTTTATTCTTATTTCTTTCACCAAGGTGCATTCTCACTTGATCCAGCCCCTATATATATATATATATATATATATATATATATATATATATATATATATATATATATATATATATATATATATATATATATATATATATATATATATATATATATATATATATATATAATATATATATATATATATATATATATATATTATATATATATATATATATATATATATATATATATATATATATATATATATATATATATATATATATATATATATATATATATATCAAGAGTTATATACTCCCTCCGTCCCAATTTATAGTGCCTGTTTCAGTTTATGATGTTTGATTGAAATTATTTTCAAATCATTTTATATGAAAAATGGTTTAGAGTTAAAAAATAAAAATTACATATTATAATACAACGTCAAAAGATCTACAAAACTAGTAGTGACAATAGTACTTTATTTTATCAAATTCCTAATGAAAATTGATAAAGAAAGTGAATGAAGTTTGACCCTATGAATGGTAAACATGCATTATAATTTGGGACGGATGGAGTAATAAAATAACAGGTGATAAAAATAGTCAATGGAAAAACACATGTGAACAAAAATTCTCGTGATTACAGTAGTAATATTCCGTATGAAAAAAGAAACAAATGGTGTATTAAGGAAATAGAACAGGTAAGCATTACCCCCGAAAGAGTACTCGCACTCGCTTTGTCTATTTTATTTTGATTTATGATATTTGGTAGAAGTTAATTAAAAAAAAGCTCAAAAAATAATTACTCCCTTCGTTCTATAAAACTCTTCCCTTTCATTTTATCCAATTCTCTAAAACACTTCCATTTTCTAATAAAAAACCATTTTTACCCCTACTTTTTCATATCCTACCTATTACATCATACTTTCTCACTAATAACCAATTTATGACATCTTAAATTTATCCATCACATCAAGAGAAAAATTGGAAAGTCAACCAAAATTACAATTTCCTTATTTTGGCCCAAAGTCAAAATGGGAATGGTTTAAAGGAAGGGAGGGAGTACATATTAAAAAAATTACTCAGTACATTAAAAGCTTTACGAAGGAAGAGATGTGATGATTATATTTCTCTTTCCGTTCCTGAAAACATTGGAGATTTTGATTTTTAAAAGATTTAAGGGGAATGTATTTTGGTGTTGAGTTTCCAAAAATGTCCTTAGATGTAATGCGTAAAAGTAGGATTTGATGGATAGATTAATAATAAATAGATGTGATATGATATGTAGGTTAAGAATTAGTATGAGTAAAAGTGACTTTTTAATGAAAATAAGAAAAGTTTTTTGGAACGGATGAAGAAAAAAGAAAAATATTTTCAGAACGAAAAAAGTTTTTTGTTAAATGCAAAAATAAGAAGTAAAAAGTTGAATAAAATTTGACTTAGGACGGAGGGAGTAGTATTAATTCCATTTAACAGACCTAACCATTTATATTACGAGTAGAAGACTTTAGCAAAAGAGAGAAAGACCAAAGTAAGACTAAAACATTGAAAATATACCAAAATAGGACTTTGATGTTTTTATTCCCGAAATAAGACTTAATTATATTACCAAACATGATCATGTACATAGATTACTAAAAAAATATAGTAATGTGCACATGTACAGTGCCACATTAGCAAAGTCCTATTTTGAGAAAAAAAACATGAATGCCATATTTTAGTATTTTATCTATATGATTTCTACTAGCAAAACAGGTAATCCGTAGTAATTTTTAGAAAGATCCGTAATTTGACACAATGCTAAAAACTAAATAACTCGGTAGTATTTTTTTTTTTTGAAAAAACCATTTAAACTATACCCTACCTACCAAAAGACAACTTTAGCAAGCATCTTGAGTATAAGTTTGACAGTCAAAAATGTAATTTTTGGTCAAAAAAATTGAAGAAATAGGATAGTGTTAGAGAAGATATTTATCAGAAATATGATATGATAATAAGGTCATTAGCTTTCTTAATTAATGCCAGATGCCTACTTGGCTACTTCCATGTTACACAAACCTCCAATTGCTAGGATTAATATTTCAAAGTTCCAAACGACAAGAAAGACACTATACATTAGTGAAGGTTTGAAGACCTAATGTTTGCATTTGAAAATCTTGGGTATCTGCATATCATGCCATGCTAATAAGCCAATTTTTTTTTTACCCACCTACTCCCTCAATTGCACAAAACAATTCCATATTTATCTTTAATTCTTTTCAGAGAACACTTCTATTTTTCATTAAAAAGTTTATTTTATCCATACGGACTCTTGTCTAACCTATCACATCATATCTACTTATTATTCTCTCTGTCCTAAAACTTTCTTCTCAGTTTGACTTTTCTTCATTTTTAATTTTTGGCTTTGACTTCAAATTTTACCATAAGGAAGGGTAAAATTTGGTGTAGAAAGTTTCATTAATTACAACCCAATATATATATACAAGTATAGAAGTGACTTATACAGGGACCATGAATGTAATGAATGGCCAACTTGGATAATAAGAAATCCAAAATAAGTTTAGACTAACACTAAGAACAAGATTAGTATCACTTGCAAATTCTAGATTCTTGGATACATTTACGGAGTATTTCTTTTTTAATACTCATTAATCATCATATATATATAAAGATACAACTAGCCTAATTGTAAATAATCACTCACTAGAAATTAAGGCTTTTTTATTTTCGTCTCATTCTTTATATCTAGAGGAATTTTAAATAAATGTAAAATTTGCACTAAATATGACTAAAACATAATGTCTTTCCTAATATAGGACTTAAACTTTTTTATTCCCTAAATAGGACTTAATAATGACCTAGTGGAAGAATAATGTCCAATAATGATGGACATTTACTTGAATAATGACTACATGATAATGATCAAAAGTCCTACACTGGGAAATAAAAACATATGGTCTTATATTGGGAAAGTCATTATGTTTTAGTCCTATTTAGGTAAATTTCTCATTTTAAATTAAAATTTATACGTACTCCATCTATTCATATTTAATTATTCGGTTCACTTTTTGAACTTAAAGTTTGCATTAACAATATCTCTAAAATATATTAGAAAAAAATATTTAAAAAAGTACATTTTAAAAAAAATTTCAATATCAATAATTTGGTATAATTTTATACTTTTATTCAAATTGGTTTACATATTAATGTTTGAAAAAAATAACATATATTTTCTAGTCTCAATAAATTAAATATCGTCTTTTTCTTTATATGCATAATAAAGAATATTACGGAGTATAATATAAGTTACCAGTTATATATTACCATAATGTTACACGAAATATTATCATTTATATATTATTCATTTATGTTTAGAAAATAAGGAATATTATATCGACTTTAATTAATATTTCCTCTTTTTTAATAAACATATAATAATAAAGTACATTAATATATTACCATAAAATACACACTTGTCATATATAATCCAAATTTAATGAAGGAAAATGAGGTCATCATCATTTCCCTTGTTTTTAAATAAAGTATGGATATCAAAAGCACTTAAAGTAGGTAAATTATGTTCAAACATACAAGCTGTTGGGAATAAACGCACGCGGAAACAACACACAATCACGAATCAACTGCAGAAAAATAAACGACACAGGATTTAACGTGGTTCGGCCGCCAACTGCAACCTACGTCCACACGGGGCAACTAGGAGGATTTTATTATTTGTTGTTGCACAACAACTACAAGCACATTAGCATCTCTTAAATAGAGATTAGTTAGGGAGACAATGATTAAGCCGTAAGCTTCTAGGTAGCTTCCTGCCAATTTCCTGTTAGCTTCCACCTAGCTTCCTGGCTTCACACTCAACAATCTCCCACTTGAAGCCACGGAACAATGTTCACCTGCGCTTCAACTGTGCACATGTACTTCTGTAATCTGATAACGGAACTCAAAATTCCACCACCTCTAGTTGCCACCAGCCTTCTTGATCATCGAGAAGACTCTGTTGAAACTCTCCTGAGTTTCAACCCATCAGTCATGGCTTGAACTGCCTTTGACTCATCCTCAGTCCCTACCGGCTCCCACTGCACACACGCACTGCCGGATCCTAGAACATCCTGAAAACAAACAATCTCCATACTGAGCAAGAAATTTTCTGGAGATGTTTCAACAGCTGGAATACTGGTTCTCCGGACCCAATGTCTTATAGGAACCTTGGCTGAAGCAAAACCTGTGCTCCCACTGCCACAGATACCTCTGACTGGCCTCATTGAACCTTTCCTCGCTCGTTCATCCTGAGTCTGACCTGTGGCTCTGGGTTTCTTTCTTGCATAGAAAACCTTCTTCTGCCCACGAGACTCTGTGAACCGGACTTCATTTTTCTTCTGAATTGGGACGGTCACTCCCTCAGATGGTAACTCGACCATATACAACGAACCTCTCTTCCTTCCACGGGCCATGACAAGATTTCCCTTCACGACCTTCCACTGCCCATTTCCGAACTTCACCTCGTGTCCCTGTTCGTCCAATTGCCTAACAGAAATCAAACTTTTCTTCAAGGCTGGAACCACTCTGACATCCTTTAAAGTCCAGAAACCGACAGGGGTCTTCAGCACTATGTCACCCATGCCCGTCACATCAAGAGCTCCGTCGTCTGCTAGTCGTACCTTTCCAAAGTTCCCAACAACTAGATTCTGCAATGCTTCACCGCTGTGGGTAGCATGAAATGAAGCACCAAAATCCATGACCCAGGAATCTACACTGCTCTCCGCACAACAGATAAACAAATCCTCGTCGCTCGCGGAGCCTCTAGCAATGTTCACTTGCTTAACCTCTTTCGGGCACTGATTCCTGAAATGCCCCACCTCCTTGCACTTCCAGCATGTTACGCCTGAGCTATCCCGAGTCTTCAATCGACTCCTTCGTCTGTTCTTGCTCCCACTACCTCTGTTATTTCCTCTACCTCTGACGATATTTAGTGATTCTTCCGAAGACTCACCAGAACTCCTTCTTCTGACATCTTCGCCAAGAACGAGGTCACGAATCTTCTCAAAAGTGAATCCGTCAGGTCCCGCTGAACTGGTAACTGCTGTAACAGTTCCGGACCAAGTGTCAGGCAATGACGATAACAGTAGTAAAGCTTGAACTTCATCATCGAACTTAATGCCCACTGACAAAAGTCTGGCTAAGATCGAATTCAACTTGTTGATATGCTCGGTAACTGAAGTGCCATTTTTCATCCTTGTGTTCACCAGCTCTCTTATTAGAAAAACTTTGTTCGCTGCAGATGGCTTCTCGTACATGTTAGACAGCGCGTCCATAATTCCCTTTGCTGTCTTCTCCTTCAGAATGTTGAATGCAACATTCTTGGTCAACGAGAGACGGATCACGGACATTGCTTTCCGATCCAAACCTGCTCAATCTGCATCTGACATTTTTTCTGGCTTGTCACCCAATACCACGTCCAAATCTTTCTGAACCAGCAAATCTTCAATTTGCATTCTCCACCAACTGAAATCTGTACCATCGAACTTCTCAATTCGGAACTTCCCATCTTCTGCCATCTCCAACGACAAGATGAGATACCCGATACAACTAATTTCAGATCTTGATATTTTTATCAGATAAGATATCTAGGACACAAAAATTAACACCACCCACAAAAAAAAATCACACCACTATCACCAAAAAATTCCACAATGGCCCCCACCTCTTTTTTTTTTCTTTCGGCCCAACACTTCACAGCAAAATCTACCCAAATCTCTCTTTACTCCCTCACCCTCCAAATCCAATCAATCACACATTACCTTCCAAGCAAAAGCAAAAAACATTCAACCTTTTTTTTTCGGCTACTGTGCAATTTCAGTGCAATTCGGCGATGGAGATAGCACACGGTCGCGCTTGGGTTGGGCGCTGGTCAGAAGCGTCGGCTTCGCCCCTCTTTACCGCGGCGGCTATTCCCCTACGACGGCGACGGCTCCTCCACGCGGCGGCGGCTCCTTCTGCCGCTACTCCTGCGTGCGGCGGTCGGAAGGCAAACGGTGGCGGCGATCTGTACTGGACGGCGGCGGCTTGACGAGGGGAGGCTACGGCGATTCGCGGATGACAGCGAACAACCCTGCCCAAGCCTCTCACCTTCTTTTGAACCAGCGGCGGAGGGAGATCGACGGCGGCAGCGGTGACTCAGCGGCTGCTCCTGCGCGGGTGACGGCGGCAGCGGCTCCTTCGCTTGCTGCGGTCCCCCCTGGAACCAGCGACGGCGACACGATTCGGATGGCGGCGGTCTGGATCTGCCCGATTGAAGGCGGCATCTGTGAGTCTCAAGGGACTCACTTCCTGCTGCGGCAGTGCTTCGTGGGGATCGTCGGGGATGGTGGTGCTCCGGCGGCAGCGGCCCTCACTCCGGCTCCTGCTGCTGCACACAGTTCTTCTCCAAAGAACCCAGGTGACACTCCTCTGATTAGTTTCTGCTGATCGGATTTTCGGTGTCTTAACGAACCAACGCTCCGATACCACTTGTTGGGAATAAACGCACGCGGAAACAACACACAATCACGAATCAACTGCAGAAAAATAAACGACACAGGATTTAACGTGGTTCGGCCGCCAACTGCAACCTACGTCCACACGGGGCAACTAGGAGGATTTTATTATTTGTTGTTGCACAACAATTACAAGCACATTAGCATCTCTTAAATAGAGATTAGTTAGGGAGACAATGATTAAGCCGTAAGCTTCTAGGTAGCTTCCTGCCAATTTCCTGTTAGCTTCCACCTAGCTTCCTGGCTTCACACTCAACACAAGCACTACAGCTTTTACATACTCTTACTTAAATAATCACTTGTTTATTCCATAAAACTAAAAATAAAATTTAATTTTTTTCGAAAACATTCATTTTATCTTACTTTTTCGTACGGAGTATATTATTTTGTTTATTTAGTAAAGAACATTGATGGGTATATCCTTATACCCGACCCGGACAACCGAAAGGGACAGGTCAAAATATGACCGGTCACTTTTATCAATCACCAAATGAGGTTAACTCTTCGATTGGGACGGGTCAAAAGTTGACCGGTCACTTCCACTAAAAAAGTGACCGGTCACATTTTGGGCGATAGCCAAAATGTCGCCTAATGTTACAAAGGACATTCTAGAAGACCAGAGACGGGTTGAGCACAAAGAATGACCGGGTAACCTTTCAGAGAAGGTGACCGGTCATATCACTTTACTTGGCTAACATTGGTTCAGTCTCTTAAGCATGGTGAACCACGTCAGAGGTCAAGGGGACACCCCGCCGCTCATCCATCACGAGGCACACAGTGAAAGGGATGTTTGTCATTTTGCAGGGTTGATTGGATTGAGAATATCCATTTTAGTCTTTGATTGAACAGTACATGTCTTGGCTTATAGTTGCTAAATTCTATGATTGTACAGTGCTTCCATTATCTACAGTGACCTTCCCACGAGCTTCCTATTTTGTCCATGGATGAATAGGGGAAGGTCACAAATCCTCCTCTATAAATATGATGATATTTGATAGAGGAGGGGATCCAATTTTTCTCTCACTAAAGTTCACTCTTGAGATAGAGTAAGAAATATAATTCGGACTGAGGAGATTTACCCGGTCTAGGTCATATTTTGTGTTCTTGTTGTGTGTTTTATATTACGGGTCGAGTGTCCAGGTTAAACCCGGTTAATCCGCCCAGCTATATTTACACCATCAAACATAGAAAGTATTTTTCAACCACTTCATTTATAACTTCAGCCGTTATTTCAACTAAATTAATTATCAACTTTTCATTAAGAAAAGTAGTCACATTTTTCTCTAAACCAAGTAATAATTTGTAATGAGTAATTATTTTCCACTTTGCCTTACTTTCGCATGAGTGGGTGAAATTGGAGAAATTAATCCAAAAGGGATATACGTCACAGAATATGTATCCTTCACTTCCCCTATTTTGAAAAAAAAAACTAAATTAAAATATTCCAACTTTTCTTAGAAAAAGTCAAAAAACAGAGACTTCAATTAACCCTCTTTAACTCTTTAACATTTTCATGTTCAAAAAAATTAAGAAATTAAAAATTCACATTTTTGATAAAAGGATAAAGTTGCTAGGTTAGATTTGTCTTTGATTCTTCCATATTGAGTTATTTCGAGGTCGTGTCAATTCGAACTGGAAAATATATTTTCATTATTTTGTGTCATCGTGTTCAAATGGATCCAATAAGTTATGACCGTTTAAATTTTTTGAAACACAACGTTCAATCTTAAAATACTCAGAGATCAATTAAATGAGGTGAGAAAGAACTTTCCAAATGGACTTTTTCATTCTTTTCAAGAAGAGTTGAAAAAGTAATGTAAACTTTTATTTTATCCTTAATAAAAGTGGATGGGTGTGATTGGAGACGAAAAGAGTAATGTGATTGCATTTTTTTAATCACTTTAAATTTTAAGTGGAGTAATAGCTTAAGTATATGATACTTCCTCCGTTCCTCTAATTTTTGTATTTTATTTTTCACGGTTTTATTATTGTAACATTTTGACTTTTTTTTGAAAAATGTAATATTTTAAAACTATATTTTAATTGAATGAATTTACTGATATTAAATTTATATCACAATTTAATCTATTTTTTCTTAATTTGTAGTCTAAGTTTAATAAAATTAATTCTTACGTCAAACTAAGATGATTCAAAAGGACCAAAGAAGTTTTTAATATTTAAGTTTATCAAGTTTGACCCGTTTTAGAGGTAATTATTTACTAGCTTATCAAGTTTTTGTTTTAACATTTTTTTTCAAGTTTTTTGTTCAAGACTCTACAAATTTTATATGAATTGCGGACATAAAACAGATAGAAATCATTCTAAATAATACTAAAATATAAAAAAAGTACTAAAATAAGACTTTCATATTTTTATTCTTGAAATAAAAGTTCGCATTGTGGTAATGTGGAGATAATATGGCATCTACATGTGCACATTACTATACTTTTTGGTAATGTAAATGACCACATTTGACAATGTAAATGCATTTTAACTTTTATTTCAAGAATAAAAACATGAAAGTCCTATTTTAATATATTTTCAATGTTGACGAGTTAGGAGGGAGCCATTACCGCGCTGCTCGTTTGTGACAAGGGCGTGACCCAAATAGAGTGACCTCCATCGTGGGCGTTGCCACTCTGTTTTTATTTTTTTATTTTATTTTTACATTCAACCAATCAAAATCTAACATGTTTTTACATTAACCAATCAAAATAATTCCACTTTCACACTTCATCACTCCTTCTTCACATCTATCATAACACCCATATTTTTATCACTCTACATCATACGGGCAATAACACATGATCTTATTGTTGAGGCTACGTTTGTCCTCTGAACTTATGGAATCTAATCTAAGTTTTAAAAAACTTATGTGATCTTAACAAATTGTATCACTGATCTGATCTGAATAGATATAATCTGAATAGATCTTATTTAAATTTAAAGAATAATAATAATTTTAGTTAATGCTCCATATTTTTTTAATATTAATGTAAATAGAAATATAAATATAAAACATTACTTCGTAATATTATTATTTTAATAATAATAATAATAGTTATTACTATTACTAGCAATTATTGTTATTACTCTGTATTATTTTCTTTATTATTCTAATAATAATAATAATAATGACCTGGTGTAGAAAAAAGAGAAAATGATGAAGTGAGAATGAAAGGGATGGGGAGAATTCACCCACTAAGGCTATATGTTATGCCGGGTTTGACGGAGTTTTGACGGGACTTGATGAATTGTAAAAATCTATGATACACAATGATTGAAAAAATGTAAAAAGAAAAAAATGTAAAAAGGTAAGGGAAGAGTGGCAACCCCTCCCCCCAGTAATGGAAGAAACAAGAAGAAGAAGAAAGAGATTTGGATTAAAAATATTAAAAAAAAAATCATTACACGAGTAAGCCAAGAAGGAAGAACCCCTTTCTTTTTCTTGGTGTTCAATTCCTCCGGCGTGTATTCAATAACTCCGGAGTACGCTCTGCTTTTATAGTATACATACACCATCACCCCCGATCACCCTCTATACATACATATACTCGATCATTACTCCGGTCCGGTCATCAGGCGGCCAAAATTCCGGTGGGAATCATGTGATGAGGGTTCGTGTAAGAACAGCTGGCCGCCGGCGAGATCTCCGACCCGCAATTGTTCTCTCTCTGCCTCTCCTCCTCCTTCACCATCTCCCTGTTTCTGCACTCTGTGCTACAAAACCCCTTTTCTCCCCTGTCATCCCAAACATTTCATCAGAATTTACCACCTTTTAATTTCGACCCACACCATGAATTTATACATGGATTCTGAAATCTGAAACAGAATTGTTTGGAGAGATATGAGATGAAATTAGGAGCAATTCGTACCTGTACATGTATATGTCTTTGCCGTCGAGTTTTTTCCGACAAGATTGGCAAGATGAGAGGAAATCCGGATCCGGGTACGCCGGGATTATGTCCCCGATTCTCGCCGGAGAAATCACGAAGACGCTCGGCCGACTGCTTCTGTAACTACTCCGGATTTCCCCTTCGCCGGTGTACACTCTGGTGTGCGCCCTGTTGTCGCCGCCCCGCCGGCGGGTGACCACCGTGTACTCCTCTTCCAGGCTCCCGGGTTCCGGGACGTGTCTCGCCGGGATCCTGCCTCGGTTCACCGGAATCGGAACGGACCCTCTCGATTTCCGCCCGTACGCGACCGCGACGCCGGGAATTTCGCCGGATTTATCCAGGGCGGCGACGATGGCCAGACCAACTCCGCCAAAATCGTAACTTTTTGGACATCTTGCTGATTGGACCTTGTGGTCCAGGGGACTTCTTGGGCTGGTTGATCCTTCCTTGGAAGTCGCCGTTTGGCCGCCGGGGACCTTTGCTCCGGCGAATTTCCCGATCACCGGGTTAAATCTTTTTCCAAGCATGGCCGAGTTATTTCTGAGAAACTTTATTTAAGCCGGAATTCTGTAAGGTCTCCAACTCCCCGGCCGAAATGGGGAGTGGTGCAGAGGTGTTTTTATATGCATTCTCTGGATGCAGTAGTTGAAAAAACAGCCCATGGTTTATGTTGGGAAATTATTGAGTGTGATATAATAAAAAACTACTGGAAAAACAAAACCAAAATAAAAAAATTAAAAAAAAATCTCCTTGGTTTTTTTTTTGAAAACTAAAAATCTCCTTGTTAATAATGAAAACATTTCATATCCATTCATATTTAAAAAAATCACTTTTTAAAGAATATCTCCAATGAATCTTGTATTTGTAAAAAATAAAAAATACCGAGTATACAAAATACTCCCCCGTCCTAAAACTTTCTTTCCAGTGCACTATTCCAACTTCACGGTAATTTATATTTATTTGTGTTTTTTCATGGCCTATATGATAAAATAAAGTATTCTTGCCATCACTTGTTTTGTTGAACTTTTGATGTAGTTTTTAAATACTCCCTCCGTTTTCCAAAACTCTTCCTCTTTCATTTTTTTTACTTCCAACAAAACACTTCCACTTTCTTTTAAAAAACCACTTTTATCCTTACTTTTTCATACCCTACCTATCACATCATACTTTTTCTCTAATACTTAATCCATCACATCTTACTTTTACCCATCACATCAAGGGCAAAATTGGAAGTCAACTACAATTTAACACTTCCTTATTTTTACACAAAGTCAAAATAGAAACACTTTTAAAAAACGGAGGGAGTATGTATGTTTTATTTTTTATTTCTATACCAATATTTAAATAAAATAGATTGAAAAAACTTGGGATTTTTCTTCGTTTTGCGCAACGGGAAGAAAATTTTAGGACGGAGGGAGTACCACTCTACTTTTGTAAAAATACCCCTCTAATGGCCTAATGAGGAGTGTAAAATTATCACTATATTGTAGTCCACATGTTCTAGTATATTTATTTAGTGTAACTTTTTAATGCCATACTAGATGACTTTTAATTGTCAATAATACTTAATTTGAGTTATATATTAATATAATGAAATCAAATTTTGCAAGTTTTCAACCAAATAAATCGAGTGAAATCATTTTTATATTATTCCTGCCGTTCCAAATTATCCATCAAAATTTGACATTTATGCTAACTTTGACAACAACTTAAATATAAATTTAAATAAATAAATTTATAAAAAAATCAATACATCAATAAATATAATCTTAAATAATAAAAAATTTATAAAAAAATTGATACATCAAAGCTATATCAATCAACCCAAATTTATTAAACGTATATTATAAATAAATATTCCGTATAATTCTCTTACAATGTATAGTCAAAATTAGCATAAAAGTAAAATTATGAAAAATAATTTAGGACGTAGACAACAAAAAGCAAATTAGCTTTTCTACTAATACACTATGTTATTCACATCTTGCATGTGAACATTAATTTTTATTCACATCTTGCATGTGAACATTAATTTTTCAAACTAGGTAGTGTTGAATTTTGAACTCATAATAACCTCTTGGTCAGCAAAGCTCAAATACCATGTTAAAAAATCGATTCAACTAAAAACTCAAACTTGTAATTGTGGTCCAGGAAAGATTTTTATATTCTAAAAGACTCCGTGCAAAAGCGTGTTTTAGACCTTATTTTATTTTGTGTGGAGGAGCGTGTTCCTCTAAGATTTAAAAAATCACCCTAAATAGGAGTAAAACATTGAAAGAAAATATCAAAATTGGAGCTATATATTTTTATTTCTTAATTAAGAGTTCGTACTTTGGTAATGTAGCATTATCATGAACATTTCTTTATATTTTTTGGTAATATATATGGTCATGATTGACACTGTAAATGTGTTTCCTCCAAAGTTAGTGACAGACCTTTAATTTGATTGTTAGAGTATAATTAAGTATAATTACCTATTAGCATAGTGTTTGTCTTTTTAACGTTTTATCAATTAAATAAAAATTGTAGTGTATATCAGTATAAAAATAAATTTACTATATTTAATAATCTTGTAAAAAAAATTTAGAATTTATTTAATTAAACTAATTTAATATTATTGATGATTAGAATTTATTTGGTTTGACTAAGAAAATCAAATAAGATGAATATTCTAGAGTGGAAAGGGTATTATACGAGTAGTAAAGATTTTGAATATCAGACTATAAATATCATTCGCAAGAATAGGTTCAAATGCTACAAACACAAAAGTAACAAAATATACTCTGTTACTCCCTCCGTCCTAAAATTTTCTTCTCAGTTTGACTTTTCTCAATTTTTAATTTTTGGCTTTGACTTCAAATTTACCCTTCTTAGAAAAGATTTTTTGAATTTTTTATTTAAATTTTTACTTTTTAATTACTTAAAATCATTTTATTTTCAAGATACGATGCACAAATAGTATGTTATGTATTTTGTAAGTTTTGTGTCTATAACTCAAGCATTTTCGAGCAGAATTATTTTAAGATGATAAAAAAGTAAGATTGATATTAAAAAAAGGTATGAAATTACTCGTATAATATTTCACACTTTTTTTATTTCACACATTTTATAACAAAAAAAACACAAGACAAAAGACAGACGTTACAGTTAACAGGCTAGTTGTACTCCTCGCTCATCATTGCCTACTTTTTATATCACACGTTCTTTATTTGTTTAACCTACGTAATTTCACTTTTAACTTGGTCTTCGTCAAATTATACACTAATTTGTATGCACGCCACATTGTATAAGTGGTAAATATTTACTCCATGATTTAATATGGGTAGTGCTAGAACAACCTTACTTGGGTACACCATATGTACAATAAGACAAAAATAGACATATGCTGACATCAGTGGCCGAGGCAGGGAAGAGTTTATGGGGGTACAAATTTATCTAAAAAACAACAAAAGAAATTCATAATAAAAAAACATATCTTTTATTTGCACAAAGGAGTAAGAGTTGTTTTAGGCCGTAGAAAATTCTTTCGAGATGCTAACTTTTGAAAGCGCTGCATAATAACTTCATCATCAATGCTCAAAAAAATTTCTTTCTCAAAGTAGCACAATAGACAATCCGATAACATCTCATCTCCCAAATGATTGCGTAAATCAGTCTTGGCGACACTATATTCTAACCACTTAAACTTATCAAACCAAACACTTTGAAACCGCCTTTTTTTCCCGTCAAAGTTTGTGGAAAGTTATGCACCAATGGTTGGCAAGGACCTTTTGCTAAGTATCTTCTCCTTGTGACATCTCTAATTTCCAAGGGATAACTATTGATTGGTTTTCTTAATCCCGGATCAGCAATAATATCATCATTTGATATCACACTTTCTTTATCTAGAGAAGAAGATGTTAGTTCCATGGTGTTGGCTAATCTTTTAGCAAAATAGAATCCCATATTTGTTAGGTGTTGTACTAGGTAGAAACCTCTATTTGTTAGGAGGGGTTTATTTTATTTAGACTTCTAGAGTTGCTGCAGTTTTCGAGGTTGACACAGAAGATGCTACAGCACGATGCTGCAACACACTATTCGGGATCAGAGGTCTGAGCACGGGATTTTAAGCTGCAATCTGAATTAGAGACCTATTGGGATTGAATTGTGATTACATGATAATAACTCCAGCTGTACATGCTAAGGAATCCCAACTCTTTAGGCTACTTGTGGATCAAGATTAAGGAAGTAGAGTTCAAGCAAACTTCTACTATCCTATTCCTACTAGGATTGAGTTTTGTTTGGCTTATAAAAACGCAGCAGGTCCCTGTGAATTACTTGGAGCGATCGAGAGGGAAAACAAAGAATACACGCTGATGTAGAGCATTCCTGTCGCTTCCCGGAGCTTCCCATGCGTGAAGAAAGTTACGATCTACATGAAGGAGTCCTACAACGAAAAATAGATCGTGACAACTAGAAGATGAACCAGAGCTTAATGAGAGGGCTGCCAACACGTTTGTCCTTGTGATCTCAGTGGAAATGTGATAGCCGAAGCGGATCTGTACAGGGTACGGGTTAAAAATCCTAGATTAGAAGTTTTGTCATAACTATTCGGAGAAGTGTGTGTCATCATGTTGTTATGTACCGGTGTAACTTGCATCTAGTGATTTAATGGAGGGCTATTACACGGACGTGGGCCCTGTAGACTATGAGAGTTTCTCTGAACTACGTAAACATATCTGGTGTTATTTTTTACGCATTTTATATTTACAGTGTTCTGCCCAGTAGATGCTGTAACGTCCTCTGCATCATCTGCTTCTGTGTGTGCTTGTGACAGAGAAGTGTTATAGCACACTGTCTGTCATCTGTTACTGTGACAGTGATGCAACATCTTCTCTGCAGCATAGTCGATTGATTTGTTTGCATAACTTGTGTTTGGTGATTTCCGTTGTGCCCCAACGAACTTACAGAAGATACTTCTTTTTCCTTGCCTTTATCATTTACAAATGCCAAATTCTTCTTTTCTCTAATAACAAATTTATCCATCCTAGATCTCAAGATTACCTAATTAAATAAAAAAATAAAAAAATGAATTTACATTAAAGTTTAAGAAATATTTAAGTATCACTAAAACAAATTGGGAATATGCCTGAACAAGGGAACAAATTAAAGTTCTCAAAAAATAAATTAACGATTTTCAAAAATTTAAAAAGTAACAAACAAATCTCTAAATTGAATAATTGGAAATTGAATATACCTGGAAAATGAGAACCTCTTTACCTGTGAAGAACAAGAATTGAAGAAGTAATCCAGAAGTGAAGGAGAGAAACTGTGAAGAAGAAGAAAAGTCCCTAGGGTTCGCCGTTAGCTTTTTTTTGCTGCAAAGGATGGGGAATTGGGGATTGGGGAAGATGAGATAATTTAGAGATTAAGTTTACTTTTTTAAAGAGTAGATACGAAAAAAAAGGAATTGGGTCCAGGTACTGTTTGGTCAAAGTACTAAACATTAAAAAAAACCTACCAAACGACGCCGTTTATGCTTCAATTTTTTTTCCCGGAAATCACTTCTTGGTCTTCTTCTTCGCTGAATAGAGCTGCCACAGAGCACCGCCACTTGCCGGAAAAATTAGGGGGGCACATCAAGCCTCCCATTGGAGAAGGGGTACCCTAATAGTACTTCGTCGGAAAATCGCTGGGGAAGTGCCCCGGCAGCCCCCCCTCTCCTCCGCCCCTGGTTGACATTTAATCTCTTTGTACGTGCAAAGATATTAAGTGATTGTTTGTACTGTGTTTATTTTTGTCTTGGTGTACCCAAGTGAGATTCTCCAAGCATTTTTCTTTTGTTATTCAAATATTTGGTGATGATTACATTATGTAATTGGATTTATTTAGAATAGATGAAAATTTTAATAGACGTTGCTAAGAGTCCGAAAGTACAATTTGCACGTTTGTTTAACGGTATTATAAATTCTATAGCTAGGGTCCGGGCGTGAGGTAGCCCCCTGTAGCGGGATCCAAGGGACGGCAGATCCTGGCAAAGTCCAAGGGGCACAGCTCCTGACTGGGGTTGATCGCATGAGTTTTATGAAAATCCTTCGATATGTGTAAAGGGAGTTCAAAGTAAGGTACTTTAGAATGTAAGAAAATATATTTAATGTAATGTTTTTTTCTAGCATCTTTTACGATAAGGAACGAAATATTCAATTAAACATTCAAATGTATTGCAAAAAGGTTCAACATCGTTAGTCGATGTGCACAACTCTAAGAGGGTGAATAAAGTTGTTGAGAATGTTACTTTTACGAGAAGGAACGAAACATTCAAATTAAACATTCAAATGATTGTTGAATAAATGAATGCAACGGAAATAAATAAGAGAAGACAAAGAATGCACCGATCTATATTGGTTCACCACCTCATTGTGGCTAGTTTAGTTCCTCGAGAGACTCTCTCTCTCGAAGCTACCACTACTTATCAAACTTAACCGGGTACTTGGCCAAGGGCGGACCCACGTTGAGTCATACGAGGTCACGCGACCCCACAGAAATTTCATATTTTTATACATACCTATAGCCATATGTATTTAGTATTACTATATATAAGTATGACACATACTTTATAAATGTTGGACAAGCAGCTCGAATGGATACAACGCCCACATCCACCACGGATGTCATGAGTTTGAAACCGCCAGGCCCTTGGGAGCGTTTTTCTTTTTTTGGATTCCCCACGTTAAAGCTTGTTTTTTGTGTTTTTTTGTTCTTCACTCTTCAAGAGAGGTAGTTTTTTTAAAACATAATTGAATGTGAATTGGATATTTAGATTTGATATTTGTGAATTATGAGTTTTTGAATTTATTCTTTTCAATTTGTAATTTGTGAATTAGGTTTATATTTTGTAAGAATAGGAATATGTTAAGATGTTTGGGTTTTGTTATAAATTTATAATATTTTTAATTATTTAAATTTCAATATAGGAGGCAAAGGTATTATAACAAACCACTTTCAGAATTTGAAAAATAGACTTTATCAATTGTAAGATGTGTTTTAATATTTGTAATGAAAGACTTATTAATTTAAGATTTTTATGGTAAATGTCAACTTTAATGTTATATATTATGAAGTATTTTTTATTTAATGTTAGAAATGCGATGGTTTGATATGAGCTTTCTAAAATGTGACCCCATGGTTCAAATCTTCTAGGTCTTCCCCTGGTGCTTGACAAACCGTTTACGATCTAAGAACTTAAGTCACATAGACCTCAACACAACCGCTCGCAGGTATGCCCTCTACAAGACTTCATATAAAAGTCTTGTACAACTAGAAGAGTAATTTACTTTAACCTCGCAACAAAAACTCTCACAAGAATAGAAAATCAGAAAATGATTAATTAAGCTCTATGAAATACATGAACCCTCTCTTAAAAACAAATAATTTTCTCTCAAAATAACTTAATTTGAGGAAAGAATTAATCAAGAATGAAGATCAAAAGAATGAGTTGTTTTTGGAGTGTTTCAAGTTTCTAAAAATGAACAAGGAAGAGAGTTTTAAATAGGGTAATTGGAATATGTCTCTTAGTCCAAGAAAAAGAGAGTTGGTGCAGAAACTTAATATAAAAATCGATTTGTAGGACTAAAAATCGATTTTTTAATGTTGTCTCAAGACCGAGGAATCCCAGTAGGGAAAAATCGATGTTTGCATAAGGAAAATCGATTTCTGGAGCAAATCTTTCAAAGACAAGATCTCAATGACATTTGCTCCAAAATAGTGGGTCAAGAAACATATATTCAATGTCTCTCATGTGTGAATATCTTGAAGTGATGTTTTGAAGCTCCAATGATGAATCTCAATTCAAATTTTGAATTTCAATTGAATTAGGGTGCAGATTGAGTTCGAAAAATATTTTATGTCAAATGATATCTTAAAATATTTGAATAAATTATTTTTGCATGCCTTTTGTAACTGGCTCAATAAAAATACTTTTGAATAGTTAAAAATGCTTTTTCAATTGACTACAAAATAAATATAATTTTTATATAACTTTCATAAAAATAATTTTGGAGCGAAGAATATTTTTGTCATCCTTACAATATTTCCTTAAACTCAAATAAATAAAGTCTTCAGAAATCTTCTTCTTGACTTCCGTTAGGCGTTCTGTTAGATGTTTTGGTCTTCAATAAATCTTGTTCTCCATGAATATTTCAAACAATTTGGAACTTCAAGTCTTTGAAAGTTCGTGGGGGGCGCAGCGAAAATCACCAATTAAGAGCTATGCAAACAAACAATCCACTATGCTGCAGAGAAGACGCTGCATCACTGTCACAGTAACAGATGACAGACAGTGTGCTATAGCACTTCTCTGTCACAAGCACGCACACAGAAGCAGATGATGCGGAGGGTGTTACAGCGCCTACTGGACAGAATGTTGTAACTATAAAAGCGTAAAAATGACACCAAATATGTTTACGCAGTTCGGAGAAACTCTCCTAATCTGTGGGGCCCACGTCCGTGTAATAGCCCTCCACTAAATCACTAGATGCAAGTTACACCGGTACATAACAACATGATGAGACAACCTTCTCCGAATTGCTATGACAAAACTTCTAATCTAGGATTTCTAACCCGAACTCTGTTCAGATCCGCTTCGGCTATCACATCTCCACCAAGATCACGAGGACAAACGTGTTGGCAGCCCACTCGTTCAGCTCTGGTTCATCTCCTGGACATCACGATCTGTTTCGTGTTGAAGATCTCCTCCTTCATGTAGATCGTAACCTTCTTCACGCATGGGAAGCTCCAGGATGCGACGGGAATGCTCTACATCAGCGTATATTCTTTGTTTTCCCTCTCAATCGCTCCAAGTAATTCCCAGGGACCAGCTGCGTTTTTATAGGCTTCTCTAAACACAATCCTAGTAGGAATAGGATAGTAGAAGTTGGCTTGAACTCTACTTCCTTAATCTTGATCCACAAGTAGCCTAAAGAGTTGGGAAGCCTTAGCATGTACAGCTGGAGTTATTATCATGTAATCACAATCCCAATAGGTCTCTAATTCAGATTTCAGCTTAAAATCCCGTGCTCAGACCTCTGATCCCGCACACTGTGTTACAGCATCGTGCTGTAGCATCTTCTGCGTCAACCTCGAAAACTGCAGCAGCTCTAGAAGTCTAAATAAAATAAACCTCTCCTAACAAATAGAGGTTTCTACCTAGTAAAACATCTAACAAATATGAGATTCTATTTTGCCAAAAGATTAGCCAACACCATGGAACTAACAGTCTTTGTGTTAGTCAATCTAGCACTTTTTTTGACTTGAATAACTTGTGTTTGTCAATTATCAAAATCTATGAGTCAACACTTAACATTACAAAAGGAGTTGAACTCATGCATTCTAATAATTTCTCCCTTTTTTATGTTGACAAACACACGGAGGATATGCTACCAAAAATATTTAAGGCATATACTCCTAAACCCTTCCCTCTTTTGGCATTATCAAATATAATGTAACAAAAGAACTCATTCATTCTAGAAGAGAATAATATTCTAAATACAATTTTTTTATAAAATAATCACATTCCTCCTAAAATAAAATTTAATCACAAATGGACATTTATTAATTAAATACTTCGATTCAAAGCTTTTATCCAACAAAGTACATAGAATAAAGTTGGTTCAATTGAATAGTGACAAGTGACATTATGCCACATATACATTCTCTAATGATGTATCATTATTTAATTAGTCCATTTTTTATTATAATATTTTATCATTTAAAACCCTTTTCATTAGTATTTCATTCAATGATCACTAATTTTGTATAAACTCTTTTCTTTTTAAATTAACACACCAATACACACACACACACACACACACACACATACACACACACATATATATAGAGGTTGGTTCATGTGGGAATAAACTTTAGTGAAAGAAATGAGAATAAACTCAATCCTTTAGATCAGATGCTAAGGATGGCTAGGATGAAACCTTGCAATTGATGGAATACTAAAATAATAATGGGAAGTAATTAATGACTTGCTCCAAAATAAAGGGGAAGAAGTTATGGGAGGGCAAAATTGTACTATGAAAATGAGTAATACTACCTAAAGAGTCCCAATTGAATGAAAATTGGCTGCACAGCCCCTAAATCGTGCTCTTACCAATTTTGAAGTGTGAATTACTCGTGCATATACAAATATAATACTAAAAGAGTAATATTATTTATTTATTTATTTATTTATTTATTTTGTTTTTCTACTATAATGTGAATGCACTGTGATTATCAATGTATGCATTGTGATTTTTCTTTTAGATTTAGTTCAAATTTTATCTGACAATTTAAGTGTTATTGATTAATGACTCAAAAATGATTTTGTATGTGATAAGAAACCATGAGAATGCATTATATTCACAAAAGATGTAATACAAATTTTAGAAATAAATTGCCTACCAGAATTCAAACTCACATATGTAATACACACCGCTCTACTATTTGAGCTAACATGCATATTTTTTTTTCAAAGAGATTCTCATCTTGCGCTTGAACCTATTAAGTACTATGCACATATTATAATCTTTTGAAAATTGTATCATTCGACATATTTCTAACTCATAGTCAAATGCATCACAAAATTTTTAAATGCATAATCATTTGTAATATTGTTGCTATTTAGAATATAGAGATGCATCATATTTGTGTCAGGTGATTTCACCCTCTCATTGATGAATTTCACTTTAATTTTATCTTGTTTCTAAAAATGTATTGCCTTATCACGTTAATGCATCCCTACATCTTGATAATGAAGTATAACATAAACTTTAGCAGATTTTAGTTATTAAAACTTTAAGAACAATGCAAATATGTTACAATGCACCTTGAATTCTTTGTGATGCATAATTATATGTATAATATGCATCCATATGTAGCTTTCTCTATAAATCAACATTAGTGTTTTTGCTGCATTAAAAGATGCAACAAAATAAAAAATACAAATTAGGGGCAAAACTTTATTATTGATGAAAGAAGTTTTAAAAGCAATCCAATGTATCTTATTTACACAAGCTCTTTCAAATAGCACATGAGTTTTCTTTTGGACATTTTTACAAGCAATTTGTGTGCAGAAAGAGAAAGGATGAACCAAATAAACATTGATCTTGTATATTATGAGAATTCTAAAGAGATGAAATACATATAATTATGTACAAAAGCAAAAGAAAAAAATGTATTAGAACGTCATGTGTCAAGGTAGAGAGCAATTTCATTTTGCAGGCATATCTTCATCACTGATAAAAAAATTAAAGTTTAAAAAAAAATCAAATTGTTCTAAATACGGCTGAGATTGAAAACTATAAAGGGGATTGTGTAACTTTTCCTCAAAGGGATTGTCACCGCCGCACACGAGCGCCACACAAGAGCCCAGTCGTCGCCTAAATCTGTTGCTCCACCTTATCGCCTCACAGGAATTATCCTCGAGCTAGAGTCCTAGCTTTCTTCATCTAGTGCTTTAGATTATGAGATCTAATGGTCGGGATTGCGTAAAAATTAGGTGCACCAAAATGATTTGAAAATGCATTATGTTGAAATGCATCAAAATCTTTTGAAAATGCACTATCTCAAAATCTGTGTGTCTGAGAGAATGTGGTGTACACCTGCGGTACACCACCTTGAAGTACCTCTAGGTTTTTCCAAATATTTATCTCAATTAAGTGAACACGTGTTTATTAATTTATGGTTAAAGACTTTTGTGGGCATATTGATAATTATGTTCAAATTTGATAAATTTAATGACTTTTAGAATGCAAAAAATTCTAGCAATCAGTTTAATCTTTTAGGGTTAGAAAGTAGATCTTGATTTTATACGCAAGCGGTTAATTTAACCTGACACTCTGTCCCATTTTTTTCGACCCATAAAAAATTTTAAGTGTAGTTTATTTTGGGACAGGGAGGGTAATTATTTTTTAAATTTTATAAGTACCATGAAGTCTCTCTTCTTAACTATTGGAATTCTAAAGTTAGATGTGAGAAAAAACTGAAAAAAAATGAAAGAAATTGGAGTAGGATTGCACTAGAGAAGTTGGAAAAAACTCGAAAGAGTTGAAAAATGTTAAAAAAATAAAGTGTTAAGAAATTAAATGATTCAATTAAATGATCGCTCAAATAAATATGTAAAACAACTAATTTTGGATATAAAAAAAATTATCTTTGTCCGTATTTTAAAATGTATGTTATAAATTTAGATATATAATTTTATTGAATATTCATCATATATAAATACATTTTAAGTTGTGAAATATATATCTAGAAGGAATTGAAAAAGAATAGAAGAAATAAAAAACTAAAAGTTCAAAGAAGTTAGAAATTAATTTTTGGAAAAATTGATATAAATACTCCCAGAAATTTGAAATTTTATAATAATACTCCCAAATTTAATAAAAGACTCTGGTGCTCCCAATTAAATTATAAGTTTACATTGCTACTCTCACTATTCCTAATCAGCTTTTCTTATGCTTACATGTACTCCCTCCGTCCTATAATGATCTTCCCAGTTCGCAAAACGAAGAAAAATCCCAAGTTTTTTCAATCTATTTTATTTAAATATTGGTATAGAAATAAAAAATAAAACATACATATTTAAAAACTACACCAAAATTTCAACAAAACAAGTGATGACAAGAATATTTTATTTTATCATATAGGCCATGAAAAAACACAAATAAATATAAATTCCCGTGAAGTTGGAATAGTGCTCTGGGAAGATTATTATAGGACGGAGGGAGTAAGTAATTATGCTTAGTTGACATCTTAGTTGTTCTTTTTGTTTTAATAGGAGAAAAAAATTGTATAAATACTCTCTGAAATTCAAAATTTTACAATAATCTCTCAAAACCAAATAAAGATTCCAGTACTCTAAAAAATATCTTCCTTTTACGTGTTATGATGTTTAATAAAAGTGGTGTGAAATCAAAAAATAAAATTATATATCTAAAAACTACATTATAAGATCTATAAAAATAGTAATGATATAATTATATTATTTTATCAAATACATAATTAAAATAGATAAGCAAAGTAAATAAAATTTGATCTTGTTAATACTCTTGATAGTGAATGAGAATATAATTTTTGGACAGAGGGATATTTTTTATTAAAATATAAAAAACTACTTAAGATGCCAATTAAGCTCAATTAATTAATCTTTAATATTACTAAAAAAATTATTTTTACATATTACTATATTAGTTTTTAATATGTAATTTTTATTTTTTAATTTCACAGCATTTTTCATATAAAATACTTTAAAAATAATTTCAGTCAAATATAGTAACGTGCAACGAGAATATACTTTTAGGAAAATTGGAGTCTTTATTTGATTTTGGGAGAATTATTGTAAAATTTTGAATTTCTATGAGTATTTATATAATTTTTTTCTCTTATTAAAACAAAAAACAACTAAGATGTCAATTAAGCATAATTACTTACATGTAAGTATAAGAAAAGCTGATTAGAGATAGTGGGAGTAGTAATGTAAACATATAATTTAATTGGGAGCACCAGAATCTTTTATTAAATTTGGGAGTATTATTGTGAAATTTCAAATTTCTAGGAAAATTTATATCAATTTTTCCTTAATTTTTCTAACCAACAGAGCCTAATTTGAGATGGTGAGATTAGTAAAAATTTTAACAAATTGGTACCAATTTTTAGTTTTGTGTTATGGTCGAGTATTAGAAAGTCATTAGTGGCTACATGACCTAAATCTAATTGTTTTGGAAAACGTCCATACACAATGATTGGGCCCCGATCCCAATGCGGTGGGCCCTATCCTTCCTTCGTCTGAGTCATCAAAAGATTCCTACAAGGCAATAGGGGACACGTGTCAACGAATTCTACACAAAGAGTGTCAATGTCGGTCTTACTCACGGGCCCCACGCGTCACTGTTCACACCGGCCCTGGGATTTATTTACGGAATAATCAATATTTTTTGTTGTTTTTAATTTATTTATGAGCAATGCTACATTCACAAACAGAATACTCACAAACTTCACAAACTTACTATTTATGGTTTAAATTTTCATTTTAAAATTAGTTTAGACTATTTAATTATATTTATTGAAGTTTACAAATAGTAAGTTTGTGAAGTTTGTGACAATTTTGTCTGTGAACCAAGCATTTTCCTTTATTTATTTTCGCTCTGTACAGTGATGGGAAAAGGCCCCACGTTTCTAGCTGTTGCCTGTACACGACAAAGGCACTTGAAGGCCAAGATATAGATGCACACTTTCACTATCAACCCCCCCCCCCCCACACCACTTCTATTGTTTTTCCCATCCACGCCCATTGAAACATTTTAGAACCCATTTCTTGTCAATTCAATTGTTTTCATTGATGGAGAATCATGGGGTATATTGCATACTTTCCCTTTCAATACAACTTTTTTCATGATAAATTAAAATAGTCCCCCATCCATAAATAATTTTCCCGTTACGCGTTATGATGTTTGACCAAAATTATTTTTAAATAATTTTATATGAAAAATAGTTTAAAATAAAAATTACATATTAAAAAACTATATCAAAAGATCTACAAAATTAGAGGTGACATGACTATATTATTTTATCAAATGGTGACGAAAATAGGCCAACAAAGTGAATAAAGTTTGACCTTGTGAATAGTGAACGAAAATTTATTTGTGGACGGAGGGAATATTTGATTGAATTTTTTAAATTAAGTTTATTCCAAAAAATTGATAGTCTCTCATATAAAAGTTTTCATGTTATTACGCATATATATATATATATATATATATATATATATATATATATATATATATATATATATATATATATATATATATATTATATATATATATATATATATATATATATATATTATATATATATATATATATATATATATATATATATATATATATATATATATATATATATATATATATATATATATATATATAATACAAAACAAAGACACATAAAACAAATACATGAGAAAAGTTCATATATAATAGTATATAACACTAAACTTTAATCGGGCACTTGAATCCGTGCATCGCACGGAGCAATGCTAGTGTGTGTGTGTGTGTGCATGCAATTGACACTCAGATTTTAGTATGTCTGCTCGCTATCATCAGCTCTACCGTTCATAAATATGCTCAGGACTTCCCTACTCGACCGCCTTGTGGATGCATTAGCAACAAGGTATAATTCCATCTCTACCGCCCATAAAGATCAACTCCGATCCGTGACAAGCTGCATACTCTACAGAAAGATACCAATCTATGACTCAATACCTTGATGAAGTTGTCACCATCCTTGCCGACCTTGATGCCTTGCCTTAGCATGTCGTCCCTAAACGTGAAGTTGTCAATACCGTTATTCGTGGTCTCCCTGCGAGTATTCTTCTTTCAAACAAAATATTTGCTTACAAAATGGAGACATCACTCTCAATCAGCTTTCTGAATGGCTCTCTTCGGAGGAAATTAATCTTGAGATGAAACAAAAACTAAGCCTGGACGATTCTTCCTCCGAAGGACGCATACTGCTTTGGTCTCTACAGGTGGTCAAGGTCGTCGTCAAAGAGCAGACCCTAGTCGACCATCATCTAGCCACGACTATAAAAACTCGTGTGGCTGTTGAAGTAGCGATCGACCATAGTCTAGTTGCGGTCCACCTCGTCCTCTTCCTATATTTATACTCCCTCCGTTCTCAAAAAGAGTTCCTACTTTGAAAAAGTGGAAAATAAGGAAGTGTTAAATTGTAGTTGACTTCTAATTTTGCCCTTGATGTGATGGGTAAAAGTAAGATGTGATGGGTAGATTATTAGAGAAAAAGTGTGATGTAATAGGTAGGGTATGAAAAAATAAGGGTAAAAGTGGTTTTTTAATAGAAAGTGGAAGTGTTTTGTTGAAAGTAAGAAAAATGAAAGAGGAAGTGTTTTTGAAAATGGAGGGAGAGTATTAGATTTGTGACAAATGAGGATATTCTGACATAGCATGTTGGTACCATTTTGATGATTCTTATTCTGAGAACTCTTCTATTAGTGGCCCTCGTGCTATGCATGCATCTACGAGCAACCAATCTAAAGATTGGTATGTGAACACCTGTGCCAACATTCATATTACACATGATTATTCACAGCCCCAACCTCCTCAAACATACACTTGTACTAATACTATTATTATAGGTAATGGTCATCACACCCTATTAATCATACACAAATACTCAGACTCGGTTCATACACCACATGGTAAATACCATCTCTATTTCCTTCACCACGTCCCCTTCCTTACATCGAATTTACTATCCATCCACTCTTTTACAAAAGATAATAATTGTACCCTTATTTTTAATACCAATAAATTTCATATAATGGACAATACCACCAACCAAGTGCAATATAAGGGCCTCTCTTATCATGGACTATACATCATCACTTCCAAGTCTCCATATATTATGTGTCAAGCGATCCAAGCGTCTACCTAGAATCACAGGCTCGGTCATTCGTCTCCTGCTATCGCCAAATATATCTTGTAATCCTTAGGTTTTAATTTTCCAAACATTTACATTGTGAGTCATGTTCTATCTCTAAGTTTTGTCGTTTAGCTTTTGAATAAGCGAAACACAAGGCTAATGCACCATTTAGTTTAATACATTCTGATGTTTGGGGTCCAACCTCTGTTACATCTGTTTGTGATTTTTGTTACTATATCTCTTAATTTGACGAGTTTAGTAAATTCACATATATGGATTTATTCACTAAAACATAAGCCAGAAGCTTACTCTATTTTTGTTAGCTTTGAAAAAATGATTAAAAATCAATTCAATTCTAACATTTAGATTTTTCGAAGTGACAATGAAAAAAATTTATGAACACACATTTGGTCTTTTTCTATAAAATTTAAGAATCCTCCACCACACCTCTTGTCCTTATACCCCTGAGTAAAATGCAGTGGCAGACTTAAAACATTATCAAATTATTAAAAAGGTCGTTTCCATTCTCTACGACTCTAATCTATCCCTTTTTTCAAGGCATACGCTCTTGTCACTACTAATTACCTTATTAATCGTATGCCCACAAAAAATCTTTTTTTGGAGGTTCTCTACAATCAAACTCTTGAGTATGCCCATCCATATTATTTTGGTTGTCTTGTCTACCCGTGGCTTAGGCCTCACACTCAGCACAAACTGAAACCTCATTCCACAATGTGTCTCTTTATTGGGTATCATCCCACCATTAAAGGATATAAGTGTTATGATTCCACCTCTCAAAAGATATATGTATTTTGTCATTTTAAGTTCGTAGAGAATCAGTTTCCATATTCTAGGCTCTTGTCCACTCTGCAATCTTATAATCTCCCCTTAATATCACCCTTATTTTTATACCCCGTCCAAGCTCACATGCTCAAGTGTCGCCAACACACATTGTACCTAGACGATCGACACATCAACCGTTCCCCAGTTCACAGTTGACCATCACATCACCTTCTCACAGAACCGCTACAGAAGGTTGATACCCACGACCGAACCTCTGATCACAGTCAACCATTCATCACAGCTTCCACTTAACCCCTATTGGTAGTCCAACCCCTGGACCGTCCCTCACATACGGTTGGCTGTCCAACCTCCAATAACCCAATTCCTTATCAAACCACACATTCCCCCCAAAATACCACCACTAACACTCACCCAATGCAATCTTGTTTCAAACCCAAGATATATACAACCACCAATCTTGATAATACCTGTAACACCCCGATTCGCATAACCTAGTTCACGCGGGTTATTGGACCAAAGCGCTAGCAATTTGGTAAAGTAACAGTCCGAAATCTTTTAAAAATAATAGTAACAGTAATTTAAAAACATTCAAAACATAGTCTCCTCAAAACATGATAAAATAATTTTCAGAGTAATTTAATTTAATCGTTGCGGAAGCTAAATAAGATTTAACATATTTACATATATGGGTTCAAGTCCCAAAATACTTTAAATTATTAAAAACAGTTCCCACATCCTTCTGCCAACTTTCCCGCCTCTGCATCTTCCGGATGGATGCCATAACTTATTACCTACGCACAGTCACACAACAAAGACAACTGTGCACTTAGTGAAACCGCTGAGTGGTACCACAACATAGATTTCATAGAATAATTCATAAAACACATTCAAATATATATGGGAATCAATATCCTTTTGAAACCCTTTTATTTAAGAAAAGCCACTTTGTTTATTTTTCTGTGAAACCTTTAATTATAAAATCATGATATTCTTCATTTTATGACAAGGTGTAAGAGCATCTCTTCGTATAATAATACATATCCAAAGTACTTATTAAAACAAGGGTATTATTTCCAAATACACTTTATTGATAGATTGACAAACCATTATTGTTCCATCATTTCATCGAGAGAGTATCTCTAATAGAAACAAATCCATATCTAATAGAAAATCAACATCCTTCATTTAACCAATCACTATACGATAATAGTGACATCCCTTATTCTCAATCATTTATGTTTTACCCTCACTCCATACTGAGTCGTTCTCCGTAGAGGTAGACTCGATAAAACTTCCCTTGTCTGAGTCTGGGTCCAAGCGCCCTTCTCTTTAGGTTCAGAATTTGTTCCGTGGCCTTTACCAGTCTGGGTATAAATACTCTTTTGGTTCCGGACGCACGGGTTGAGCGATCCCTAGTCGCCTAACCAGTCTGGACTTAATGTACGTACATACTCAACTTCTAGTATCGCCCACATCTATACACTCAAATAAATACTATTTATCACTAGAAATAATCTAGATTTAAACTATCCAAAAATACCTTTTTGGTTTTTAATGCCACCTTCATAATCATCACATTTACGGATTGGAGCATATAAAGTTTTACCATAAGGTCTCCAACATAATATCATCCATAATATCCTTTTAATCCTTAGACATCATTTAATCATGTTCATGGATTGGATCATATTAGGAACTCAAGTCTAAACCACATAATATAGTACTATAATTCTTCTAGTCCAACTCGTCCAATGATACCGTTTGGTTAATAGCACATCTGGGAAATATGATTTAACATAATCAATTTTGGTATTAGAGTTCTTATAGTCCAAAACATTCGTTTTAAGTTTTTTTGAAAGTTAAAATATTGTTATAAGTCAATCAAACCAATACCAAACATTTATCATCAATACAATATCAAAAACGGCTAAAATTTGAGTTGGAACGTCGGGTGATCGATCCCTAAAAGGGTGATCGACCCCCCGAATCAAGAAAAACCGTATTGTAGCAAAATTTACTCAAGAGGATCGATCCAGAGGCTTGGATCAATCCCCCGAACCTTAAAAATAGGTTCTGGGGTTCATTTCCATCGTCGGGTGATCGATCCAGCTCTGGGGATCGATCCCCTGACGGCTCCTGTGTGTTTTTGGGTTTGTTTTAAGCTCCGGGATGGCTCCAAAAGTGTATATGTTGAATATATATACTCTACTTTGAATCTCTAAGTTGTGTAGGAACATTTTGAGGTCTTTTTGGCACAAGTCCGGGCATTCTCCGACATCGACGATTCATGTATATCAAGTTGAGCGTTTTATCGAGACTATCGGTATGACTAACAGAAAATGACATGTAGGTATATGAAATCATATAATATGAATGATTCTAAGGAATCTAACGTCGGAACGAGTATGGGGTACATACCTTAGAGTTCGTAGGGGAACACAATGATCTTAACACCTCACGTACGTTCAACGAACGGACGTCACTATCTACTTCTAGCTTTCCTTTTCTTGAGGTCTTCTCTTCAAACCTTGATATCGCAGAGGTGTATGGTGTGAGAAGAGCGTTAAAATGAGTATAATAATGATAGGCATGGAACATACTCACTTACCTAGAGTTTTCTTCTCAAAACTCCATTAATGGTGGGAAAAGCTAAAGAAGAAGATGACCAATGTTTGTAGGAACTTTCTAAGTGTTTGGGAGTGGTAAAATGAAGGAGAAAGCATTCCCTTTATGGCTTTATGGAGAAATCAGGGATTGGGGAGATGTGTCCATCTCAACCACTGCACCCAACATTTTCCTTCACAACCATCCAAGAGAGTTGAAAGGTGGAGATGGATGTGTTGTGGTGGTTAGGAACATTTTAGTGTGTGAGATAATGGTGATGGGAAGAAGGTGATCGTGGGGAATGATGGGGAATCCTGGGAATAATTTGGGGGATGAATGTGGGATTTGGGATTAAATTCCTGTTCTAGAAGAAAATAGTTTATCTATTTGAATTTCGAGTTATTTTCTAAACCGAGTCCGATTTTGAAACCGATCTCATTTTTGAACTTGTAAAATAAATGGAACTCAAAGATATAATCAAAATATTTTTTCCTAATATTTTTATTTTTGTTCAGACCGGCGGGGCCCACATAGTCGAAATCGGCGATTTATGCAGTTAATTCTTCTAGACTCGTTTTCGTGGCGTTACAATACCCCTATTACTACCAAACCAAGCACCTATCACCAAGCCTCTAATAATAGTTTTTGGTGTCAGGTAATGGATGAAAAATTTATAGCTTTGAACGAATAACGTAGTTGGGATTTGGAACCATCGCTTAAGAATCACACTCTGATTAGTTATAAGTGGGTGTATCACATTAAACGAACGCAAATGGATCTATTTTAAGGTGTAAGACTCGTCTTATGGCCAAAAGTTATCATCGAGAATATGACTTTGATTATAAGAAGACAGTCAGTCCCGTTGTAAAACAAAAAAATGATACACATTATTTTCTCCTTGGCTCTTCACCATGACTAGCCTCTTCATCAGCTTGGTGTTAGTAATTCCTTTCTACATAGCGCTATGGACAAAGAAATTTTTATGGAGCAACCACCGGGTTACATAAACCTGCAGCTACCGAACTATGTTAGCAAGTTGCATAAATCCTTATAAGCCCTCAAAGAGGCCCCACGTGCATGGTACACATGTATGTATTCTTTTCTGCAGGGTCTTGGTTTATATTGTTTCTCATAATACTAGTCTGTTTACTCTCCGTTATCCTCGAGGAACAATCATCATTCTGGTATATGTTGATGATATTGTTATTACGAGAAGCTTTCCCACTTTGATTTCTGAAATTACTCTAGATATGCATCGAGACTTTTGGTTCAAAGTACTTCCCTTTGCATTTTTTCCTTGGCATTGAGGTGAAGCGCACCAAGAGTTCTATTCTCCTCCATCAAACTAAGTACACGATTGATCATCTCCAACAGACAGGAATGTTAGAATGCAATTATGTTGTTACTCATATGGCGGCTTGACCTGTGGTCACACCATTTTGACCATTCAAGAATCCTACTCTCTTCCGTAACATTTTTGGTGGTCTATATTATCTAGTTGTTACTCATCTAGTTATACAATATGTTGTTAATCAAGTGTCTCGGACTATACACAAGTTGAGACAACAAAATTATCATGCCTTAAATGGAGAGTACATGAATTGTGCTCTGAGCAACCCCTTGGCATCGTTGATCAACTTGCAGAGAGATAGTAAGAAACAATATTATTATTTACTGATTTTCCTTATTGTATTACTTCTAGAATTGTTTTTTATTATGATTAGGATTTTCTTGTGTTCTCTATATATAGGAATTGAACTTTCATTATTCAATAAGACTAATTATTATCTAATTGTATCAAGTCGAAATATAATTTGTTTTTGTTTATCCCCAAAAAAATTCTACTTCTTGTTTATGAATTTCTTTTGTGAATTGGGACTTAATATTTCTGTATTTTGCACCACTTCATAACTTTACTTTTGTTAATAAACATGATGATTCTGTTGTGCACTTTTTTGAATAACAGAGAAAACAAAAAAAAAGTCAATGAATATTCAAAATGTATGATAAACACTATTATTCTAAATAGAGAGTAAAAGTTATGAAACATCTCTCAATAAGAGTAAAAAATACTCCCTTCATCCCAAAACAAATTACAAATTTTTTTCTCTCCTCTTGATAACTTTTGTTTATTTGTATGTTTTCATTGAATGTTTGATAAAATAAAATATTCTTGTTTGTTGTCACTTCTCGTTTTGTAGAACTTTTGACGTAGTTTTTTAATATGTAAACTTTGTTTCTTATTTATGTACCAATTTATGAATAAAATGATTTTAAAAGATGAGAAATTTTGTCTCGTAACTCTAAATTTGTAATCAAATTAGGGACAGAGCTGAGGAAGTATGAATATATCAAAATTAGAGTTTTAGGTCTTTTAAAATCAAAATAGGAGTTCAAGCTCTCATTGTTAAACTAAACATCATGGCCACACTCACCGCAGTATCATATATAGCTACATTGTCATTCGTCGTCACCGGTTATGGTCGGAGCACTGCTATTATTGTTACATTGTCACTACCACACTCGTACTTCCATATTACACAATCGTTAATCTTTTTTCATGCTATTGTCACTCTTCTAACACGCTGTTATTACATTCCTATTTAAGGGATTAAACCAGGTGAACTCCATTTTGATATTCCAAGAAGATTCTTTTATAAAAATTCATAATTCATGTAGAGTGCACCAAACAAGGCGAACTCGGTAGAGCCTAGCTAGCATGGGCGGGGGAATAGGGAGTAAAAATGACACTCAAACTAATCCTTGTTTCTTTGTTTTGTGTGTATTTCTAAATTTTTGTTTTTTGTTTTTAATGTTTTGATTTTTCACTGTAATATAAATTGACTCTCAAACTACAGACATACACACGGAGTATTATTATCATTATTTCAAAAGCAAAAAAACAAAACAAGAATCTGAAAATATATTTAGGTTGAGATATGTGAGGTGTATGGTGTGGGGGCAAGATCAAACCGCACCAGGGGCTGCCCCTCCATCGCCACCTTCCATTAGGACACCACCACTCGCGCGTACCCACACACCGCACGTACGCACACGACACACTTTCCTAAGTCCTAACTACTCTCATGCACTATTGCAAGTTTGAATGTTATCGTTTTAGATGAGAACATTATATCTGTAGATAAGTTTTAAAAACGCTAATACTAAACGTTAGTGTTAGATAATTTTTTTTTTAAATACTAATGCATAAAATTTACTACATTATTCTTTCACTGCATTTTTAAATAATACTCCGTACTAACATTTGACGTATTACATTGATATCACTGACCACACGTATTTTTACATCTTACAGTTATTATACTTCTATTTTGATCTCAAAAGATTTAAAATTCATATTTTGGTATTTTTGAAATTTTTACTCCTATCACGGGAGATTTCTTAAAAGGGAATGACTTTTTAGAAAATCATTTTTTAAATAATGGGTTTTTAGAAAAAAAATGGCGGAATAATCATTTTCCCCAAGCTAGAATATCTCTTATGTGGCCCAAATAGTTTCTCTCTCATCAAATTCTAAGCACTTTGTTTTTCTTTTTAACACTTACGGAGTATTTAGAGCTTGTTTGGAAGTGATTAATTCTGGATAAAGTGATTTTCACAAAAGCTGAAAGCAAAAACACTTCATACTTGCTTCTCCAAAACGGTGTTCTGTGTATAAAATAGTGGTGGTGAAAAGCAGAAGCTGACATGCCAAACAGAATAAAATCACTTCCACTCAAATCAGAAGCTAAATTACTAAAAGCAGCGCACTGCCAAGCACCCTCTTAAACTCGTACAAAGAAATGAGGTAGAGAATAGAGATAGAGGGAGTTTACTTTTTTATAAACCTCTCGTGTTTTGTTGAAAATGATATGGAATAATTTAGGCTTTCTTCTTTTCAGTTGAAATTTTAAAGTTGAATGTTAAAAGAAATTTGAAAAAGTTGAAAGAAACGCGATGGAGTTGGAATAAACTAGAAGAGGTTGGAAAAAATTGGAAAGAGTTCAGAACTGTTAGAAAAAATAAGGTGTTAAAATATCACTCAATTAAATGTTCACTATAATAAACATGTAAGAAAACTAATTTTGGATATCTAAAAGAATTTATCTTTATCCGCATTTGAGATATTATGTTATAAATTTAGATATGTAATGTTAATGTATAGTCATCATATGTAAATACAATTTTTTTAGTTGTTGGAAGAAACTGGAAGAAGTTGGAAAAACATGAACACATTGGAAAAAGTAGAAAGAATTTGAACAAACTCGAAAGAGTTGGATAAAGTTGGAAGTTAGTTTTTCCAACTGAAAAAAATAGAGCCTAAGTAGGAAAATTGTAATATTACACCAACAAAAATGAAACCACATCATGACACCAATGTAATTGCGGCACTTACAGTGCTTCGTTCATAAAATTAACAGTTCATAACCCCTAACACTCCTAAACCCCCACAACATTTTCACCTTCACCTTGTTCCCCCACCCTAGATCATCGATTTGGTAGATTTATCAAATCTTCCAAATCGACGAACTTGGGTGGGGTTGGAGTGAAATTGCTATGGGAGGTTTGACATTGAATTGTTAGTTTTTAAAATGGAGCACCGTAAATGTCTCATTTAAACTGTTCTTACAAAGTTATACCACTAGAAGTGTTGTACCATTACAAGCTCACAGTTAAGTATACATATATTTGGGTCCAAAAAACTCCTAAAAGATTGCCTATACAAAACTTGATGTGTATAATACTAAAACCACTGCTACAAAAAGTAACAAATCAACTACCCCATTTGCATCGGTTTTATTAGGAAGTATAATTAAATTAGGATACTTCTTTCCTTTCCTATTAGGATTATTCTTTCCTTTCCTACTTGTACTTTGATTACTCTTGTATTCCCTATATATAGGGTCATATCTCTCAATATTCAATAAGACAAGTTATTATCAAATTGTATCATGGTATCGGAGCTAAGGCTCTCAAAAACCTAGCCTCTCTTCTTTCCGACCGCCGCCCACCATGGCAGCCCCGTCGGATCCTTTGGCGTCCTTACCCTCCGGAGTAAAACTTTTGCTTCGTAGTCTCCACAACTTAATCCCAGAAAAACTCACCGAAACAAATTATCTGGCATGGTCTCTCAATGTCCAGACAGCTCTTTCAGCTAATCTCCTCCTTGGATGGATTGATGGTCATGAAGCAGCCCCGGCGCCAACTATCTCCAAAAACGATAAAACCGTCCCTAATCCAGAGTATACCTCCTGGACCATCGTTGACACACAGATCCGCGCCTGCCTCCTAGCGGTCATCAGCCCCTCCGTTCACAAACATGCTCGCGGCTTCACCACATTTGCTGCCCTCTGGGATGCTTTGGCCGCACGGTACAACTCCGTGTCCACTGCTCATGTCTATCAGCTTCGGGACAAACTCCACACTCTTCGTAAAGGTACCAAAACTATGACACAATACCTTGATGATGTGGTAACTATTCTCTCGGATCTCGATGCCTTGAAAGAAGAGATCCCTGAACGTGATGTGGTGAATGCTGTTATTCGTGGTCTTCCCACCGAATACTCATCCTTTAAGCAAAACATTCGTATGAACAATACCAATATTTCGTTAAATCAGCTTTCTGGATGGCTGATCTCCGAAGAAATAAACCTGGAGATGGAGAATAAACTCAGCCTCACCGAGTCTACCATCACCGAACCTCGCACAACACTTCTCGCTACGAACGGTCGAGGTCGCGGTAGAGGAGGCTATCGCGGTCGACCGTCACCTGGACGTGGATACAACAGCGGATGTGGAGAAAGGAACAACGGTCGGCCGTCCCAGGGAAACGGTCGACTGTCACGGGATCTGCCAACCTGCCAAATTTGCGAGAAACGAGGTCACTCTGCGTCTGCGTGCTGGTATCGATTTGATGATTCTTATACTGCGAACTCCTCCTCTAGTACTCCCCGTGCAATGCATGCATCTACGAGTAATCATTATGGAAACTGGTATCTGGACACTGGTGCCAACACCCATGTCACGTCTGATTATTCTCAGCTACAATCTCCTCATCAATACACCGGTACTGATGCTATTACCGTAGGCAATGGTCAATCCCTACCCATCACACACTCTGGCTCAGGTTTTGTCCATACTCCTAATGGTAAATACCACCTTTCTACTCTTCATTATGTCCCTTCCCTTACCTCCAATCTATTGTCTGTCCATCGATTTACCAAAGATAACAACTGCACTCTTGTTTTCAATGCCAACGATTTCCAGATAGTGGACAATCCTACCAACCAGGTGCGGTACAAGGGCCTCTGTGAGCATGGGTTATACACACTTCCTTCCAAACTCCCAACCGTTGCGTATCAAGCTATCCAAGAGTCCACTTGGCATCGTAGACTCGGTCATCCAGCTCCTGCGATTGCCAAATCTATTTTGTCTTCCTTAGGTTTTCAGTTTTCAGAGCCTTTACATTGTGAATCATGTTATGTCTCTAAGTCCTGTCGTTTACCTTTTGAATTGTCTGAACATAAGGCCACAACGCCCTTTCAATTAATACATTCTGATGTTTGGGGTCCCACCTCTGTTCCTTCTTGTAGCGGTTTTCGATTTTATATCTCTTTTGTTGATGATTTCAGCAAATTTACCTGGATTTATCCCCTAAAACATAAATCTGAAGCTTACTCTGTTTTTGTGAATTTTGAAAAAATAATTAAAACTCAGTTTAATTCTCACATCAAACAATCGGTTAACCGACCCCCGCCCCAAAACACGCACACCATGCAAACCCGAGCCAAATCTGGAATTTTCAAACCTAAAGCCTATACCATTACCACCCTTGATACTACCCCACCTACCACTGAGCCTAGCACTTACCGCCAAGCCTCTGGTAATAGTTTTTGGTGTCAGGCTATGGATGAGGAGTTTATTGCTTTGAATGAGCAACGTACATGGGACTTGGTTCCACCACCCAAGAACCGCACTCCGATTGGTTGCAAATGGGTGTATCGCATTAAACGGAATGCTGATGGATCTGTTTCAAGGTACAAGGCTCGTCTTGTCGCAAAAGGTTATCATCAGGAGTATGACATTGATTACAAGGAGACATTCTGTGGTCAAGCAACAAACAGTGTGCCTGGTCCTCTCTTTAGCACTCAACTGTGATTGGCCTCTTCGTCAACTAGATGTTAGCAATGCCTTTCTTCACGGTACAGTGGACAAGGAAATTTATATGGAGCAGCCCCCGGGGTACATAAATCCCACTCATCCTCACTATGTTTGCAAGCTCCGCAAATCACTGTATGGTCTCAAACAGGCACCCCGTGCATGGTACACACGCCTCTCCTCTTTTTTGCAGGGCCTTGGATTCAAGTGCTGCATTCATGATACCAGCTTGTTCACCATACACTGCTCTCGTGGGACTATTGTTGTCCTTGTCTATGTTGATGATATTGTTCTCACTGGAAGCTCTTCTACTCTCCTCTCAGAAGTTACTCAGGCCATGCACCGTGACTTCAAGCTCAAAGAACTTGGACCTCTTCATTACTTCCTTGGCATTGAGGTTCAGCGCACGCAAGATTCTATACTTCTCCATCAATCCAAATATGCCCGTGATCTTCTACGCCGAGCTGGGATGTCCGACTGTCATCCGGCTATTACTCCTATGGCTACGAGACCTATCACTAAGCCTTCGTTGCCTTTCAAGGATATTTCTCATTTTCGGAGCATTGTTGGCGGTTTACACTACTTGGCTGTCACTCGTCCAGACATTCAGTATGCTGTTAATCGAGTGTCTCAGACTATGCACAACCCCACTGAGCAGGACTATCATGCCTTGCAACGCGTTCTGCGCTATCTCAAAGGCACTTTGAATCATGGTCTACTTTTTCGCAAGGGGGGATTCGACCTATCTGTCTACTCTGACTTTGACTGGGCCAATGATAAAGATGATCGCAAGTCTACCACAGGCTACATACTCCTACTCGGTCCTAATATCATCTCTTGGTGCACGAAAAAGTAGACTCGTGTTTCTAGATCATCCACTGAAGCTGAATATCGAGCTATGGCTGCAGGGGTTGCAGAAGCTATGTGGCTTCGATATATCACTGATGCACTGGGTATTCCTCCGTCCAAACCGAAGTTATACTGTGACAATGAGTCGACTATCTGTGTCACCAAAAATCCGGTTCTTCATGATCGCATGAAGCATGTGGGCACAGACTGTCACTTTGTACGAGATGAGGTTATGGAAGGCACTATGACTCCACATCATGTTTCCTCCTCAGAGCAGCTAGCAGGCATTCTTACCAAACCGCTTCCGCCAGTTCCTTTTGAGTACTTATGTTCCAAGCTGCCCCTCGTCTCCGTTGATCAGCTTGCGGGGGGATATTAGGAAGTATAATTAAATTAGGATACTTCTTTCCTTTCCTACTAGGATTATTCTTTCCTTTCCTACTTGTACTTTGATTACTCTTGTATTCCCTATATATAGGGTCATATCTCTCAATATTCAATAAGACAAGTTATTATCAAATTGTATCAGGTTTCATAAAAATTGATGCAAATGATGTTTGATTTTTTGCCAACCGCTTTCTTTTAAATCGGTTATTAGGAATAACTAATTCAAAAAGTTTTTGAATCGGTTATTTCAAATAACCGATTTAAAAAATATATATCATTTGCATCGGTTATTTGGAATAACTGATTGAATAGACTAGTTGAACCGTGTATTCCTAATAACTAATTCAAAAGGTTGCGTTAAAAATAGCCACTCACGCGATCTATTCTCATTTCTTCTCTCCTTCTTCCGCTTTTGTCGTATCTCGAGCCACCGTCGCCACCTAGGGTTCGCCATCGCTGTTGCCACCTTCTTTGTGGCCATTGCCGCCTCTCCTTCGCCATCGCCACCTCTCCTTCGCCGTCGCCACCTCTCATTCGTCGTCGCCCCCTCCTCTCCTTCTCTGTTGCCATCGCTGCCTCATCTCCATCGGTGCCTCCACTCCTATCCGAAGTTTTTTTTCTTTTTCTTTATATAAAAGCATAATTTTTTTCAATTATTTTTGTGTTTAACATATGTGCATTATTATCCTCAAAAAAATTGTGCATTCTTGTTATGTTTTTTTTCAACAAAAAATTATTTTTGTATTTAATTTTTGTAATTATTTTTTTCTATCAAATTTGGTTTCACTTTATAGATACATTCTTATAAAATATGATTTTATAATAATTGTTTTAAATTGATTTCACTTTTTCAATTTTATAATATGTGCATTTATGTTTCTTTATTAAAAATAGTGCATTATTATAGAATTTGTGCTGTCTTCTTAACATAATATTATTTTAAAGTATATTAGAATATCTCAAATATTTAAATAGCTCCCAGTTTGGAGCTGTTCTTCAAATGCTCCTCTCATTTAAATAGTGAATGTATTTATTTTTTTTGTTCTATCATTCTTTTGGTTTGACGCTTCCAAAATGCGTTATTCGGGTGCATATGTAACTACATTACATCATGCTCTTGGTGAACGATTGAGAAATGCTGCCGAAATTTTGATAGATCAAAGAAAATGAAATACATTTACTAGTGCGGGTGGCGTTTTAAGAACGGGTTAGAATGGAGTAAAAAAGGACCATTTGTATAATGAAGAAATGGTGTCACATTTTTGTTACATCATAAGAAATAAATTAAATATTTTGTTTCCTGCATTTGTTATGTATGTGTCTATATGTGAAATCGGTGTTAATTTTGTTGAGCATTGTTTTGTATCCAATCCTTTGCCGTTGTTTATCTATTGCGCGCCTAGCAAATCATATGATGGATCGAAGTTGGATTGATATGCTGCATACTGATAAGAACAAGGATACTGAAGGGGACGGGCTTCGAGTATCGTCAAACTCCCAAGAAGAAAAAAAAGAATTTTAGGGTTAATTTCTCATGTATTGAT
The DNA here is from genome assembly GCA_003260385.1 of Cuscuta australis. Classification (NCBI taxonomy): domain Eukaryota; kingdom Viridiplantae; phylum Streptophyta; class Magnoliopsida; order Solanales; family Convolvulaceae; genus Cuscuta; species Cuscuta australis. The sequence goes on along the minus strand of NQVE01000162.1, from coordinate 875,403 downwards.
TAATAGAGAGTACATCTCTATTTATAGAGTAGAGAAACCCTAATCCTACGTTAACTAGGTTTTCTATCCTGACGGTTCAAGAAAAGCGACGAGGTAAAGAACCGTAAAGAAATCCTAAAGGAGCTTATATTTTGCTCACCTAAAAAAATCTATTACAATTGATAATGAAAAGATACAAAAGTAACGTCATTTGGTGACGTAATCTTCATGCCACACGGGTGCCCCATGCACCCTTTGCTTCCGGCGGCTAGGACCTTGTTCCGACGATGTTGGACTCTTCTCTGTTGCTCCTGCCGTATAATTCTCCCCCTCTTGAAAACACACCTTGTCCTTAAGGTGCAGGGTGTTGGAATGCATGAGTTCAACCCTTTCTGTGTGGTTAAGTGTTGACTCACAGGTTTTGATAATTGACAAACACAATTTATTCAAGTCAAGATCAAAGTGCTACAACGACAAACACGAAAACTTGAAGTGCCATTCCTTGAAGTATTCAAGAAGGTGCACAGGATTTTATTGAAGTCCGAGACGCATTCGGAGCGCCTAACGGAGGACTCGGAGGAGTAGAAGATTTCCGAAGACTTTTATTTATTTGAGTCGTAGGAATTTTTGTAAGGATGACAAAAATATCTTCTCTCCAAAATTGTTTTTATGAGAGTTAAAATAAAAATTATATTTATTTTTTGAGTCAGTTGAAAAATCTTTTTAACTGTTCAAAATAGTTTTATTGAGTCAGTTACAAAAAGTGTGTCAAACATTTATCAAATGTTTATTTTGATATTATAAAATATTTTTGGTAAGCAAAAATATTTTATTCAAATATTTTTCGTGTACATCGTTTGACACACAAAATAATTTTTGGACTCACTTTTACTCCCTTATTCAAATTCATTGAATAAGAGATTTTTTTTAGGAGCGTTGCTGCCTGATTCCCGTTGTCTCAAACAACGAGTATTCATCCAATTTACTTTCAATCGCAACTGGCTTGGGCCCTTTGTGTTTGTGAATCATTTCAAATCTAATCGATTAATATTCTCACATTAATCGATTAACCTAGTTTTTGTTTTGATTAATCGATTAAATTCTTTTGATTAATCGATTAATTGAGTTTTACTTCGTGTTGAGCTTCTTTGATATAATCGATTTTTTCTTCCCATTAATCGATTAGTCCTCTCAGAGCCTTCTAATCGATTAATCCCTTTGCATTAATCGATTATTTACACGTTGAAGGAACTCTGCGCAGACTGCATTAATCGATTATTGACACTGCATTAATCGATTATTATGCTGCATTTTTTCATCCCAGCTTCTTTTCTTGGACCAACGGATATATTCCTTCAACCCCTATTTAAACACTCTTCTTTGGTCATTTTTCAAATGAACAAGCACTCCTAAAATCCCCAATCTTGAGGTTATAATCCTCCATTCATTTCTTCCTCAAATTGATATATTTTGAGAGAAAACTAAGTGTTTTCAAGAGAGTGTTCTTGTCATCCATAGAGCTTAATCTTTTCTCATTTCTACTCTTGTGAGAGTTATTGCTGAGAGGTTGAAGAAGATTGTTCTTCTTGTTGTTCAGGGCTTATGTGATTTAAGTCTTGGTTGTGAAGTCTTGTAGAGAGCATATCTACAAGCGGTTGTGTCGAGGCTTGTGGGATTCAAGTTCTCGAGTTGTAAACGGTTTGTTAAGCACCCGTAAGCTTAACGAAAGTAGTGGTAGCTTCGAGAGAGTCTCTCGGGGAACTGGACTAGCCACGAGGTGGTGAACCAGTATACATCGGTGTATTCTTTGCCTTCTCTATTTTATTTCCGCTGCACTTTCGTTTATCTTATTTAATCCTGCAAAAATCGGTAAACATTCTCAACAACTGACGAGGTACACGAGTCGTGTATCTTGCGAAGCCCCTCCTGTCCATCCACCGCTCAGTAGTGGGGCTCCGCTCTGCTGTAGTGAACTATAGGGGGTGCCCTGTAGGAATCTACCTCGGCTTGGGGCTACAGAGAGATCTGGTTAAATATAAAATGTCCACTTCCCTATCACCAATTGGTTTTAGGAAGCATTTGACACCTCTTTAACTTCAGAACTCTGTTGTTAAGCGTGCTGGAACGGGAGTAGTCCCAGGATGGGTGACCCACTGGGAAGTTCCAGAGAACGATCCTACAAGTGGTATCGGAGCGAGGAAGCAGGCTCGAATCCCCCGGGTGTCGCTGGGGGGGGGGGGGGAGATTGTTGGTCTTTATGGGGGACCATCGATCACCCTTAGGGATTCGCTACTGTGCTATTCACGGTATCGGGTACTGACAGCCCAACCTGACGAGGTACACGAGTCGTGTATCTTGCGAAGCCCCTCCTGTCCATCCACCGCTCAGTAGTGGGGCTCCGCTACCCTGTAGTGAACTATAGGGGGTGCCCTATAGGAATCTACCTCGGCTTGGGGCTACAAAGAGATCTGGTTAGGAAGCATTTGACACCTCTTTAACTTCAGAACTCTGTTGTTAAGCGTACTGGAATGGGAGTAGTCCCAGGATGGGTGACCCACTAGGAAGTTCCAGAGAACGATATCGGGTACTGACAGCCCAACCTGACGAGGTACACGAGTCGTGTATCTTGCGAAGCCCCTCCTGTCCTTCCACCGCTCAGTAGTGGGGCTCCGCTCTGCTGTAGTGAACAGGGGGTGCCCTATAGGAATCTACCTCGGCTTGGGGCTACAAAGAGATCTGGTTAAATATAAAGTGTCCACTTCCCTATCACCAATTGGTTTTAGGAAGCATTTGACACCTCTTTAACTTTAGAACTCTGTTGTTAAGCGTGCTGGAACGGGAGTAGTCCTAGGATGGGTGACCCACTGGGAAGTTCCAGAGAACGATCCTACACAGGGATGGATGAAGATGCTGAAATGTATCATACGGTTCCCACGTAGCATCATCGAGAGTTCCATCTGAACATTCCACAAGGCATTCTTGTCGTGGCTTTCCTCATACCAAAACCTGGCGTATGGCATGAATTCACACAGGACGTGAGACCGGCTGCCCTTGCTTGAATTCCTCTGGTAGCGGTTGTTGGCTAACATCCTTCAACTCCCCAAAAAACGGCCGCAATAGTGAGACGTGGATGACCGGGTGAATCCTTGACCCGGCCGGTAACGCCAATCTATAGGCTACCTGCCCCACCCTCTCGAGTACCTGGTACGGTCCGTAGTAATGCCTTGCTAATTTCTGGGACCGGCAACGTGCAACGGAGTGCTTCCGGTAGGGTTGGAGCTTTAGTAGCACAAGATCGCCAACCTCGAATTGTACCTCTCGCCGATGACGATTTGCATACTCAACAATCCGCTGCTGCGCCTCATGCAGATGTTCCTTTAATCTGCACAATAGTGTGTCCCGTTCTGACAAGAGGGCGTCCACCTCGGCAACCTTACTATTGCCCTCTTTGTAAGGTAGCAGCGAGGGTGGCGGCCGCCCGTATAAGGCCTCAAATGGCGTCATCTTCAAGCCCTGGTGATGGCTAGTGTTTAGGGCGTATTCTACCCACGAAAACAAGGTGGTCCACTTCTCCGGTTTCTCCAGAGTAAATTCCCGGAGGTAGTGTTCCACCCCACAGTTTATTACCTTCGTCTGGCCATTTGTTTGGGGGTGGAAAGCGGTGCTTAGCAGTAAGGTTGTTCCACTGGCCTTGAGAATCTCCCTCCAAAACGTGCTCAAAAATACATGATCACAGTCTGACGTGATTGTTCTCGAAAATCTGTGCAACTTAACCACTATGTCTACAAAAAGGTGGGTCGTGCGGTGGGCATCAAATCCCGTTTGTAATGCTCCCAGATGCACCACTTTGGTTAGCCGGTCAACGATCACCATAATAACGGTAAAACGCCGTGACGGTGGAAACCCCACGATAAAATCCATACTAATATCTTCCCACACCTGTGTAGGTATCGGTAACGGCTGCAACAACCCCACTGGCGGTTGGGTGGAATACTTCGTGGTTTGGCATACCAGACAGTGTTGTACGTACTCCTTTACTTCGGCTCGCATGTGTGGCCAGTAAAAGCTTTGGGCTAGCCGTAGAAAGGTACGGTGGACCCCCGGGTGCCTGGCAAGGGGGTGTCATGATGCTCCCTAATAAGGGCAGCCCAAAGCTGTGACGTGGCACTCACGCATAGCCTGTGGCGGTAATACAACAGGCCATCTTCCACCTTGTACGGATCCTGCAATTCTCCCCGCTGATGGGCTTCGTGCTTTGCGATGAGGTCGGCGTGCATGTTGTTTTTTTCCTCCGTAGTGCTTCCATGAGGTCGGGGACTGGATGTGACACGGTGAAAAGTTCATGGCTGCCCACGGCGTCCTCATGCACCCGGGAAAGGGCGTCAGCCACTCTATTGGACGCGCCAGTTTTGTACTCTATTCGGAAGCAAAACCCCAACAATTTACGGACATAAAAGTGCTGGTCCGGGGTTTGTATCACCTGTTGCAGGAGTTCGCGGAGGCTCTTTTGATCCGTCCGAATAAGGAACTCACGTCCTAGTAAATATTGCTGCCATTTTTGTACTGCTTCAACAATGGCATAGAGTTCCTTGTGATATGCCGAGGCTGAGAGTCGTTTCGGGCTGCGTTTCTTGCTGCAATAGGCAATGGATTGTTCCTTTTGCAGCAATATGGCACCAACCCCCGTTCCGGATGCATCTGTCTCCACCACAAAGAGGCTCTCGAAATCGGGTAGGTGCAAGACCGGTGCCGTCATCATGGCTGTCTTCAGTCTCTCAAACGCCTCACCCGCTTTGTCATTCCAGATGAAGGCGTCTTTTTTCAGAAGGTCCGTGAGAGGGGCAGCAATCTGGGCATAGTTTTGGACGAACCGGTGATAATACCCCGTGAGCCCTAGGAATCCCCGCAACTGGTTGAGAGTTTTTGGTTTCGGCCATTGCTCCATGACCGAAATCTTGCTAGGATCGGCTTGCAGGACACTGTTAGTCACCACGTGCCCCAAATACTCGATTCCCTGGTTACAGAAGGTGCACTTTGACTCCTTGACGTAGAAGCAATGTTTCTCCAGTAATTTGAAAACCACTCTTAGGTGCTGCTCATGCTCGGTTACCGTGGTCCTGTAGAATAATATGTCGTCGAAGAAAACAATTATGATTTTTCGAAGGTGCGGGGCAAATAGACGGTTCATGCATGCTTGAAACGTGGAGGGCGCATTAGTCAACCCGAAGGGCATGACTAAGAACTCATAGTGCCCCTCGTGTGTGCAGAAGGTCGTCTTATGTATGTCCCTTTCGTGCATCCGGATTTGATAATATCCGGATCGCAAGTCAAATTTGGTGAAGATCCTTGCCCGCCCTAACTCATCAAATAACTCGTTGGCGGTGGGGATCGGAAAATGGTCGAGCACTGTCACGGCATTAAGAGCCCGATAATCCACACAAAACCGGTAGGTTCCGTATTTTTTCTTCACGAGTAGAATCGGTGATGAGAAGGGGCTGCGGCTCAACCGTATCAGCCCTTGTTCCAACATCTACTTCACCATCTTTTCAATCTCGATTTTCTAGAAGTGTTGGTACTGGTATGGTCGGACGTTCACGGGTGGCGTTCCTGCCTGTAGGAAGATTCTGTGGTCGGCACTTCTGTGCGGTGGCAGCCCCTCTAGCTCCTTAAATATCTTTCGATAGATGTGTACCCATTCCCTTATCTCGGCCAGCATGTCATGTGGCGTACTTGTCTCGATCCCGCCCGGGCTGCCCTTGGAATCCTGAACGGTCACTTCCATGCTCAGGTCTACCTCATGTTTGGCTTGCAACCTGGAGTTGATGCGTGGATAAAATCTTGGCCGTCGGATTCTCCCCCCAAAGGATGACCGTGCCTCCATCCCATGCAAACTCCATCGTAACCTTGGCGTAGTCGTGGGCTACCCTCCCCAGTAACCGAAGCCACCGTGGCTCCTAGAACCACGTCATGCCCATGGATACGGAGGACGTAAAGATCCACGATGAACGTTGTTCCCTGCAAATTCACTTGGACGGCCTTGCTTTGTTGGTCACAGTGAAGCAAATCCCTGTTTCCCACATAGACTCGAAACGGCGGAACCGGTTCGATGGCTAACCCTAGCTTTTCGACGATCCGGTGGTGTATGAAATTGTGGGTGCTATAACAGTCGATGAGGACGTCGACCTGTTACTGTGCAGGCTACAACAGTCGGGGCGTGGTGACCCCAGCCATGCTGTGCAGGTAGAGATGTCTGCGGTCACTTCCACCTCTTCCTTCTCTGGCTCGACTTCGGTTTCTCGGTTTCTTCCTCCTCGTCATCCCCATTAAGAGGACGAATCGCCCACAACGGTGGCCCCTGACCCACTTCTGATCGCAATTGTAGCATAGGACTTTGGCGTCTTTCTCTAGTTTCTCCGCCCGTGTCAGACGCCGTACCGGAGTGGATGCTGTGGACTCCTTGCTGACTCTGCTCATAGCCGGACCACTTCCTAGCAACAAGGGCTTGCTTGTGGCCAGAGGATTTCCTCCGGTTGGTGGCCGTGCGCTGGTTCTGGAACTCCGCTACATGTTAGGGTTCCAGGAGGCGCTCCTCCCACTTACTGCCTGTACAAACGCATGGTTCTTTGATTCCAACTCCCGGGCTAATGCAAACGATTCCGACAACGTGGTGGGCTTGAGGATGCTAATCTCGTGTTGGATGTGGGCTTTGAGTCCGACGCGGAATAAGGATTACAACAACGGCTCTGGGACATTAGTTACATGCGTGAGGACCCTTTCAAACATCGTTTGATATTCCATGACTCCTCAAGTTTGCCGTACTTGTGCCAACTGCCCCAAGTAATCGACATAGTGTAGCGGGTCAAAGTGTTGTTTGAATTTCATCACAAAGTCTTCCAAGTCGTCAATCGGCCCATTATTCCGCCTCCAACGGAACCACTCAGCCGCGGGTCCTTCTAGCATCATTGTGACGCATCAAAGGTGGTCTTCCGGGTGTCTCGTAGTACGTGAAGTACTCCTTTGCTGGATATAACCATCGCAAGGGTTCAGAGCCGTCGCTCTTAGGCGGCTCCAGTTTTGGTTTCGGCGTGTTGAAGGTGCCATCTCTGCCAATATTTCCCGCCTGGTCAAACTGTCATCCGTGCCGTCTGATGCGAAGAGATTTTCGATATGTCGTTTGATATTGAAAACCCTCGATCAAAAAGAGATGTAAAAGTGAAATGGGATGGAAGCGATAAAAGTAATGAGTGAGCTAAGGTGGAAGTACGGGATGTCGAATCCACGGGGATAACGTGATTGGTTAGGAATCGAGTGCAAAGTGTAACTAAACACCAATATCGAATAGTATAATGTGAATCAAGGCCTAAAAGTAGATAGAAGATGAATGATGCAAGTGAATGGAAGTAAACTATTGCAATGAACAACTAAAATGAGATGCAAGTAGAAAAAAGAAAGCAAGCCTAGATTAGGAATTTCAAGCTAACAATCCTATTGTCAAATGAATAGAGGAAAACGAGAAATCGACTAGAATGCGAGCAAATCACCTCGATTCTCACTTCCGTGAGAATCAAGAAAGAATCCCCTTGATAAGAACCCACTTCCATGGCGCTCGTTTCAAGAGAACTACGAACACATCAAACAAGCTCCTCAAGTATCCTCCACTTCCGTGGTAGGACTTGAGAGTAGAGACACGTAGCTAAGGTTCTAAATCCTGATTCCTCGGTGATTTAGAATCTAATCCGAAATATAAGAATGTCATCGTGGCCAACAACATTATCCTAGCAACAATAAGATCAATCTCCACAAATAACCTAGAGCAATATCTCATATTTCACACTAATCCATCAACAACAAAACACAAATCAACAATCCATCCCTAACCTAGGCTAGAAAATCTAGCCTAACATGCTAAATCTAAAAAGGTGTGTAATGATAAGAGAGAAACACATAAACAAGGCATGAAAGAGATAATGTAAAGTATATGAAAAAATAAGTAGAATAATCTAAAGAGATGAAATTAAAGTAATGGAGCTCCCAAACTAAAATACAAGATGAAGAAGAAGATGAAGGAAATAAACCCTAGTCTACAAATGGGAGAGCTCCCCTTGACAATTGGAGCTAGGGGAGCATATATAGAGTAGGAAAAATTGGGAATGAATTGACAAATAAGGGTACAATTAAAAGTAAAATAAGGAATTGAACCAGGGGTATTTTAGGGATTTCGCACCCAAATTGGATCTGTGCTGCTGAGTTACTTCGTGCTAGGCTTGGTCTTTTGCCGATCCAAATAGCGGCGACGGAGAGAATGGCTGAAGTTCGTCCGCGAGAGGAGGAGCTATGCCGGTCTTCGATGGCGTCATCGTTGCTAAGCTCCGTCTCCGGCGGTCCTAACTCGAGTGGAAGACTGCGTCTGGACGCCGAAGCCCAGGGACGGAAATCGCCTGGGTCGCTGATTTCTCCGTAGAAAGGAACCGGCAATTGGGAGCAGAATTAGAATAATCAATGAACTTCTGAAAATTACAAATTGGCCCCAATCACATTAAATTGCTTGCAATTCAGCCTCGGAATTGAATTTAAACTCTAAACTCAATCAAATAACACAAATCAGCCCATAATTAAGAATATGACGAATAATACACAATTAGGCTCTAATTAATATTAAGATCTAAGTTAATAAGTCTATCAAAGATAACCAAATATGCACAAAAAAATAGACTTATCAACTCCCCCACACTTAAATCATTAATTGTCCTCAAGCAATCAAGAACTCAAGTCATCAAAATGGGACAAGTGTACACTCATGTTAATCTATATCAAATGGAAGAGTCAAGCATATGCTAAGAATATGAACTAACACAACTCAAGAAAGTTTCAGAAACAGTTCTTCACGATGAAAGCTCAAGAGAATCACACGAGCTCACAAGAATACTCTCATTCACTCGTATTTTCACTCAAGGTTTATTACTCACAACCTAACCTCTAAGCAATAATTAAGGGGCCTTTTATTAGATGGAAGAGAAGGATAAGAGATGGATGGTGAAGGGACAAGAAAGGGATGAATGGATAAGAGATGGATGGAGACATGAGGGGAAAAGAATTGGATGAGTGGGATGGTTAAGGTTATTGTGAGTGTGGGAAAGAAATTCAAAGTGCTAACATGCTATCAAGAGAAGTCAATGTCGGTAAGAAGATGTGACACGTGTTTCAAGAAATCCACCTTAGGAGACCATCATCTATGGCTCATGCGTTTTGGGCGAAATGAGGTACATTCCGGAGCTCGACCCTCCGTTGAGGTATACTCCAAAAATGCAAGCAAAAGCAAGTATGTCTCATTACTCAATTGCGCACTTATTCAGTTTATTTTTTTATTTATTTATCCCAAAAAGGGTAAATCTGCATTGCAATACAAGAGTTGATGCTACCAAAGCATACACACATGAGATTGCATATCCATTGGTGTTGTTTAATGGTGCAATACTAGTCCCCCGCCATGGAAATGTGTGCATGATAAGGTAGCACATGAGACAGCCAAGATCATCCCTGTGCAATCATACGCCTATCAAGGCTCAACTAAAGCAAATAACCAATCAACACGCATCATTAAAGATATTCCCAACTAGGGTTGTAAACGAACCGAACCGAATCAAATATTCATGAAAAATATTCATATTCGTTAAGATGGAGTGATATTCGAATTCGAATTCGAATTCGGTTCGAATATTTTTTAAGATTTGTATTCGGTTCGTTTAATATATTAAACATATTCGGTTCGTTTAAATATTCGATTCGTTTAAATATATTCGATTCGTTTAAAAATATTCAGTTCATTTAGATTTTAAAATATTTTATAACCATTTTATATATATATATATATATATATATATATATATATATATATATATATATATATATATATATATATATATATATATATATATAATGTGTGTGTGTGTGTGTGTGTGTGTATAATTTGTATAATTAGATTTATATTCCGAATATATTTGTCAAACTCACGAATCGAATACCCTTGATTCATATTCGTATTCGATAAGGATTCGAATATTTATTCAGATTCGTATTCGCATTCGGATTTGAAAAAATCGAATACGAATCACCTTAAACGAATACGAATCACGAATCGAACAAAAAATATTCGATTCATTTACATCCCTATTCCCAACCAAGAGCTCTCCATCAAGTAAAATCAACACAAAGAATCTTTCCGGGTAAGAAAATTGGTAATATGGATAAGTGAGGGTAATGGGGGGAAATGAGGGGAAACGGGGATGGAGTTGTGCCTCAATCATTTTGTGCCTCAAGGTGTGGGTGTGTGCACAATGTAGCTCTAACACTCATGGGTCAAAATAGTGATTCTCAAGATATTTCACCACATGGCATAAACTAAACATAAGCTAGCACACAAGCCCAAAGACTAAAGTCTTGACTACTCCCCACACACTTAAATCGAGACACCGTCCTTGGTGTCAAGAGACACGAAAAACAAGGGGGCAAAGAATGGAAAGCACAAATTAACAATTAAGAGCAAGGGTGGGTGGGAGGGAATCAATGCAACTCAACTTAAAACATAATATGACAACAACTAGACAACGAAGCACACCCCAACTCAAAACTCACAAGCACATAATAATACTCTCACACATATACTAAGAAAACGCGCGTCAGAGCGTCCCCCAAACACAAATTAAGTATAGAGTGAAAAGGAAGAGAAAAGCAGAATCCCTAAGTTAAAGTTAAAGTGAAAGGGAATTATCATTAATTGGAATGGTTTGTTTATATATATATATATATATATATATATATATATATATATATATATATATATATATATATTTAGTATTTTATTTATTATTTTAATACTTTCTCTAAAAAAGTATACTCTGTAGATCAAATGGGTTTCACAAGTTAAAGTAAATGGATGATTACAAATTCAAATGTGTGTTAATATTTTGGAAAAATTATCCAAAATAATCCCAACTTTACCCGATCTATAAAAAATAATCCCACCTTTCAGTGTGATGCATAATAATCCGAACTTTACTGAATTTTGCGAGTTTTGGGTCGCCGTTAAGTTTCTAACGGAGGGTTAACGGAAATGCCTGTTTTGGGCAACAAAATAAAAGTTGGGATTATTTTTGACGAATTTTCATTTTTTTATTTTTTTTGAATTTTTCATTTAAATTTTTAAAATTACTTTTTACCTCCATCGTCATTTTTTTTCTTTTTTTAAAGATTAGTCTTAGCTTAAAAAATAAAAATAATAGATATAAAAAATAAAAAATGAGAAATGTAACTCAAATGATACAAAAATAATAAAATAAATAAGGTAATCAATAGAAACTAACTTGAAATTGGTAATAAATAAAATAAAAATATATGGGTGGGTTTAATATTTTAGGTTAATATTTTTATTTTATTTATTACCAATTTCAAGTTAGTTTTATTGATTACCTTATTTAGTTTATTATTTTTGTATCATTTTAGTTACATTTCTCATTTTTTATTTTTTTTATATCTATTAGTTTTATTTTTTTAAACTAAGACTAATCTTTAAAAAAGGAAAAAAATGATGATTGAGGTAGAAAGTAATTTTAAAAATTTAAATGAAAAATTAAAAAAAAAAATAAAAAAATGAAAATTCGTCAAAAATAATCCAAACTTTCATTTTGTTGCCCAAAACAGACATTTCCGTTAACCTTACTTATCAATTATATTTTTTATCAAAAATAATCTCAACTCCGATTTTGTTAAACAAAAACCACTTTTGTGTTACACCTGTATTGCCGTATTTTCAAAGAGCACAGAGATCCAGGCACCCAATCAACGAAGCAACACTTCGTCTTCTTCGTCTCTTCTCCTCTCTTTCATACGGAGTATCACAATTTATAATTGTAGCAATGCATGCCATTCCCACAACGCTTCTTCATCTTCTTCAATCCACTTGATCTACGCACGCCTCTGAAACCCCATTTTCCCTCCCCCCCCACCTCATTGCTCTGTTCGCAGATTTCCCCTGCATCTGTTTACGATATATACATTCAATTTCACGCTCCCGCCGACGCACGCAGAGTAGAGAGTAAGGGCCCACTCGTCCGGCAAGTCGGAGGCTGAGGGAGAGGATGGGATCGTCGGCGTTGTCGTCGTGGTTGGTGGGTGCATGCACGCCAGCTGGTTGTGAAAAGTACTCTGCGGAGAAGCTTTTCGGGCGTTCTTCTCGTTCCTGGAATCCGGGATGCAGGTCGGCGTTTGATGATTCCCGGCGGGGTGGGAGTGTTGGGAGAAGGAGGATGTGGTTCCCCACGGCGGCTGTAAATCCCATTATTAGCTCTGGGTTGTGGCCGGCCAGGGCTTCCAGTTCCAAATATCATGGTAATGGCTTCTCTTGTTTCTCTGGGTTATGATTATTATAATTATTTCTCCCTTTTATTTCAGGTGCTTTGAAATTTATCAAAAGATGGTTGTATGATACTCCGTATAAGTATAACTTCTTACACTGAACATCTTAAGTATCAGAACTCAGATTGTCAGGAAAAAATATGTTCTTGGAGGGGAGTATGGGGTGGGTGGGTGGGGGTTCTAATTCTTTTTGTTTATGATATGATAAAAGTTACACCCATTATTGTTGAAGCAGGTTATTTTGGAGTTAACTTTAGGTATAGTAGGAAATTAATTGTTATAATATCATTGTCAGATGCCCTTAATATGTTTTTTTTGTTATATTTGCATGCCTCATACGATTTCTAAGAAGAACTTTAACACTATGTTTGGTTTAAGGAATTTGAAAGGAAAAGAAAAGAAAAAGAAGTGGAAAACGGTTTTTCAATGAGAAGACAAAATATAGTAAGAGGTTAGAAAACCAAATTCCTCCCATTTTGGTGAGGAAAATAAGAATCGTTTTCTTTTCCTTCCGAATTCCTGAACTAAACATAGTGTAAGGCAAATTGCAATCACATTAAGCAAAAATTGACAATGTCATCACTTATGTGGTCCAGGGAGGGTATTGGCCTCTGCTACAAATCATGCAAATGATGTTGTCAAGAAGGAGAAGCCTTCTATCAAAGAAAGGCGAGTTGTTGTGACTGGTTTGGGTGTTGTATCTCCCGTTGGTCACGAACCCGATGAGTTTTATGGAAATCTACTTGAAGGTGTAAGCGGCATTAGCGAGATTGAAGCTTTTGATCCTTCGGAATATTCAACAGTGAGATCTGTTCCTTACAACTCTTCACACAGAAAGCTTAGTATGATGTTGATCACAATTTTGTTTGTTATGCAGAGAATTGCTGGAGAAATCAAGTCTTTCTCTACAGATGGTTTGGTTGCACCAAAACTTGCTAATAGATTGGACAGGTTTATGCTTTTCTTGCTGGTAGCGGGAAAGAAGGCATTGTTGGATGGTGGAGTTACAGATGATGTGATGGGTGAATTCGATAAAACAAGGTGTGGAATTTTGATTGGCTCTGCAATGGGTGGAATGAGGGTAATTTTCTTCAAGTTACTCTTACTAATATATTTATGGATATTCAGTTGAATATACAGAGTATTTGAAAAGTACAATTATGTACTTATTCCTTCATGCAGATTTTCAGTGATGCAATAGAGGCATTACAGGTCTCCTATAAGAAGATGAATCCCTTTTGTGTACCGTTTTCAGTTACAAACATGGGTTCTGCCATACTATCTATTGATTTGGTAGCTATAATTTACTCTTTTTTATGTTATTATTCTACTTGCAATAAGTGCATCTCTTAAGTGTTAATATTATAATTTTATATCCAGGGATGGATGGGTCCAAACTATTCTATTTCGACTGCATGTGCGACTGGTAACTTTTGTATTCTGAATGCTGCTAACCACATCATCGAAGGTGAAGCTGTAAGTATACATAGGATATAACATTCACCGCTAATGCTAATGCTAATGCTTTTGAAGCCAATGGAGATATTGTAAAGGATTGAATTATATGATGTTTATTTTTAATGTTCTAATGTTTGCAGGATGTGATGCTTTGCGGTGCATCTGATTCAGTAATTATACCACCCGGTAACTGTCCTTTTTCATTTTACAATTATATGCTGATTTTGCTAGGTATGGTTGGTTGTACCTCACATTTCTCTATTGCAGGAGTGGGTGGATTTATTGCTTGCAAAGCACTGTCTCAGAGAAACAACGATCCTACTAGAGCTTCAAGGCCTTGGGACAGTGTATTTTCATCTCTTTCGTTTTCTTTTCCGTGTGGTCTTCGGTTTTGTATTTCTTGAGAGCAGTTCAGTTTTTATCACAGGCCGATCCACGGTGTTTTTCTCCCATTGTATTTTGATTCTCTTTTAATTACAAAAGAATACTTTGCATATTGATATTTGACAGGATCGTGATGGGTTTGTACTGGGGGAAGGAGCTGGTGTTCTGCTGTTGGAAGAACTCGAGCATGCGAAGGTATAGTTTCTCCAACAATCTCATTTTTAGTATTTTCTTACTCCCATTTTCACTTTCCTTATTTGAATGAGCAGAAAAGGGGCGCAACGATCTATGCTGAATTTCTCGGTGGGAGTTTCTCTTCTGATGCACATCACATGACAGAACCTCATCCAGAAGGTTATCATCATATATGAAATTTACCCAAACAAACCCTCCACTAATAATCAAATTGTTTTACAAATGAGTGATTCTTGAAATATTATCAAGACCAACACTAACCTCAATCAATAGACACTGACTCATTAGTTAAGGGTTTGTTTGGGTGTGCCTTTTTTTTACTTTTCACAAGAGGTGTCTTAATTCTTAAATCTTAATGCAGGAAAGGGTGTTGCCCTATGTGTTGAGAAAGCCATAGCTCAATCTGGGGTGTGCAGAGATGACATCAACTATATAAATGCGCACGCTACATCTACCCAAGCTGGTGATCTCAAGGAACTTCAAGCCCTTCTTCAGTGTCTTGGTCAGAACCCGGAGGTCGGGTAATTATTAGATTTTCAGTCTATTGATCTTCTCTTTGGGTTTTTTTCTTCTTCATTTGCAAAAAGAACTTTCTCACAGAAGCTAAATATTTGCAACTGTTTAATTTTCTTTCTTGCAGTTACGGATAAACGCTACAAAATCGATGACTGGTCATCTTCTGGGGGCAGCTGGTGCAGTAGAGGCTGTAGCGACTGTTCAGGTTCCTATTTTAACCTCATTTTATATATGGTTAAATTATGTTAAATGTATCATTTAACCACACTGTGTGGGACTTTACTGCATCTGTTAAACTTACTCATGAATTATGTTCTTTACCAAATACTTTAAGAGATAAGCTAGCTTATCAAATGCAGTATGGGTTATAATCTATAAGTGCTTTTGATAGACTATAATCTGTAAGTTACAAACTAAAGTATCCACTATCATTTGGCATATCGACTAGCTTATCACTATACCATATTTGCCAAACCATTAACTAGAATTCGTGTTAAGTATTTTAGCTTTTTTATTAAGAACAGCTTTTCATTTGAGCTCTGTTTGCTTGGGAGCTTAACAGATACGAATGAGATTTTTCTGCAAGGATTTCAAATAGCTTTTCAATCAAGTTTCACCAACTCTTGACTGATGATTACATACCTTTTGAACATCTTATTTTCAGAATTTTCTATTTAGCTCGCCATATACATTGGCTTGATTATTCCCGTGTTTTGCCAAAAACAGTCTTACTAATCGACAGTTATGAAAGAGAGCTAAGGAGCATAATAATTTGTGCTCTTTTTGTGAGGAAACTGCTGCATTGTTTCTTGCTGAATGAATCCAGTTTCTGATGTTGACTATTTGCAGGCAATTCGGACCGGTTGGATTCATCCGAACATCAATCTGGATAACCCGGATAAAGGGGTGGTACGACTCCCCCTCGTTCCCTTAATCCCTTCTCAACCTCTTCTTCGCTCTAGTGCCATGTTAAAATCCATGAGATCATATTTCAAGATTAGTTAAGTTTGGGCACTGCATATTTTACTTATTAAATGAGAGTCATTAACGTTAAACAAAACAGGACACCAGGTTTCTCGTGGGCTCGAAAAAGGAACAACTGGATATTAAGGTGGCCCTGTCGAACTCCTTTGGATTTGGCGGTCAAAACTCTTCCATCTTGTTCGCGCCTTACAAGTAAAAAGAAGAAGAAGAAGAAGAAATCCCCATTGTCTATTATGGCTGAAAACAAGCCACTGTGGATACTATATTGTGTAACAATTCTCACTTTACTTTGGATTCATTGGCTTCAGTTTTTCCCCTTATAACATGTTACACATATTGAGAATGTTTGGCTCTTTGGGTGGTTGCTTCCAAAATCAAGTGATTTTCGACCACCCAAACGGAATTGTTTGGCTCCTCATCTTGAGGTACATTTTGGAAATATATGTTCAATGTGAAGAAGCATGCATTGTTATTCTTGCAGAATAGTGCCAAATAATCCAACCCTTGACCGGTCTGTATAAAATAATTTTGTTATCAACCCATTTTATGCAATATTGCACAATTATTTCACACATAATTGTGCAATTTGCAATGGTAAATTGTAATTCAATAGTTTCGTGTTTAAAATAAGGAAAATGTTCACACGAATACTCCTAAAAATATGACTTTTCACGAAAATACTTTTAGATTTGATAATTAACCTTATCGCCACCAACCTTTTTAATTTTTCACGTCGTTACTCCCACTTGTTTGGTCCACTCCTATATGGAAAAAACGTTGACTTGTGTTTTGAATATTCTTTTTTTGCATTTCTCATCCCCTTCGTAATTCTTATTTTTTGCATTGAATTTCTCTCCTAAATTTAAAAAGTTTATTAATAATCCTATTATAGATTAATATTTGGGTTTGATTTTCTGCGGAGTTTAATAAAATAAAATTATATAATTGAAAATGATGTAAATTGAGTAACTACCTATATAAAAAATATAGTAAGATAAAATTTAGTTTTTTAAATTATTAAAAGACCTAGGAATATCAATACTTTATTTTGGAGTAAATTCCATAAAAAGTCTCCAGTTATAGGTTGTTTTACATATTTAGTCCCTACATATCAAATAATACTAATTTAGCCCCCAATTATTACATTAATTTCCACGAATGGTCCTTTGTTAACATTTCCGTTAAAAACGTGGATAAAATTGTAAATTCACACTCCTTTCTCTCATCAATTAAGCGTCCTCCCTCCCCTCGCACTCCGTTCCGAAACCCGTCGCTGAGTTTGAAGCTTTGAACCCAAAAACGAAATCATCACTCTTCTCTCAATTGTTTGTCTAACTGGTGGAACCCAAATTCAAATCCAGTAATCTTCATGGATGAGTTTTAATGTTATTTTCTTTGCAATTTCTTGAGACTAACCGATAAAACTCATCAATAAAGCCTATTGGTTTTGATTTTAGGTTCCACCAGGAAGACTAATAATTGAGAGAGGAATGATCATTTTAGTTTTGGATTTAGAGCTTCAAACTCAACGACGAGTTTGGGAAAGAGTACGAGAGGAGGAATGAAGCTTAATTGAGGAGAGAGAGAAGTATGAATATACAATTTTATCCATGTTCTTAACAAAAACGTTAACAAAAGACCATTCGTGAAAAATGATATAATAATTGGGGACTAACTTAGTAATATTTGATATGTAACGACTAAATATGTAAAACGACCTATAACTGGGGACCTTTTATGGAATTACTTTTTATTTTGTTTAGTTTGAGCGAAATAATCTAATATTTAGACTTGTTGTTCAAGATAACTTTACCTTTCGTCTCATAAATAATATTCCCTCCCTCAAAAAAAAATTTTCTCGTTTTAACTTGGCATTAAGATTAAGAAAAGTTAAAAAATATAAGGATTTTACATGTTTTGCTCTTGATATGATTGAATAAAATAAATAATGTAGAGAAAAAAATAGGAGTATTATGGTACATTCATTAAAAGCTTTTTTGTCAAAATAAGAAATGGGAATTTTTTTTAGAGAACCTAAAAAGGAAAGTGAGAAAGAAATTAATAGACGAAGGAAGTACTATCTAGAAATGTATGCAAAGGCTTAATTTGTAGGATTATTTTGTGCACTCCAATGTTCTGCAAATTAATGATACCTTTTTGAAACGAGTGCTCACAGAACGATTGGCTTGTGACCTATGTCTCGTAATTGGTTGCACTAATTCTTAACTTATAAGATGAGGTCATTCTATTTCATTTGGCACTCACATAACACTTCGAGAGTATACATTTAGGTAGCTCTGTAGCGAGAACACCGATGGAATGAGAACATCAATTGCTATGCAACAATAATGGCATACGACATGGAGTTGGCCCAAACACATGATAAATCCATCTTCTCTACCGGCAGCTCCAACATTGCCCTCAATAATGACATGGTAAATTCCTTATTAGAGATGATGAGGGATAACATGACACTGTAAATGATTGTATTTCATCTGTCTCGCCTTGCTTCAAACTTATTTTGGGAACTTAAACCTTGCTTGTAGTCAAGTAAATCTGTATGTCCGCCTTTCAGTAAATAATTCTACTAATCTCTCGTAGGTTGTCTTCACGATAGCATATGCCGGAAGAGACCGATATCTCTTCAAAATTCGATCGAATGTTTCAGAAAAATTAGTGAGAAGGATTTCATATAGAGTCCCACCATCATAACTCATTGCCCACTCTTTTAATGGTAAAATCATCAATCTGTTATATGTTTTCACTAGTCGTGACTATATTTATTGCATTGCTTGATGAAATTCATAGACATTGGAGGTACTAGTTGCATGACACATCAAGACCTTCCGCTTCTTGCTGTTGAACTTCTTCTGATTTTTTTAGGTTTCGCAGACAAAATCTTTGGGTGATAATTGTTCTCTCAACTGGGGGACTATATTGAAAGCTACATTAATCCCTTAGTGCTATTCATAAAGTTTGCACACTCGCATGTGAATGAGTACTACATGACGCATTAAATGCAACATGAACTAGCTCCAACAATCTCTATTTTCTTTGTTAACAAGGGAATAAGATAACAGAAACATATTGTGATCTGCCGCCATTGCCACAATGAGTAACAAGACTCTCTTATACTTCTCGTACAAGTAGGTGCCATCAACAGAGACCTCGAACGGACGTTCGTTGTTTGAAAGTCCATTTCTCTACAAAATTAGACTTTCTGATCCATGAATATGATAAATCAAAAAATAAGCAATAAACTATGAAAAATTGCACAAATATAATAATAACTTGATATTACTTATTTTAAATCAACATATGTTTTCGGATGAAATAAAAAATTAAAATTTTCTACAACCTTGACATAGATCTAATTAGGTAATTAGAAATTTTAGAAATTTTCGGATGAAATAACTTGATATTACTTATTTTAAATAAACATATGCATGTTTTAGTCTTTTAGATTGAAATTTTATTTGGATTAGAAATTACATTTGATGGGTAGAACTTGTACCGTTAAAATGACGGGCTGGCGGATGCACCACCAAAAACACGCGTTTTTGTGAAGGAATTTGTGGCGTCTCGTAGGCATATGACGACACATGGGGATCGGCGTAGCGGTCTCTCGCCGGTATAAATGTTGTTTATAGTAACAATGGAGTATGTAGTTAAGCCACGCAACCTCAAGTTTTAGTTTGTGCCTTGTTAACTTCTGACTTCATCTAACAAGTACAAATTGGAACAGTTTTTGTTTGCACCGATCATGAATTAATTCCATTGTTGACGAAAGAAGGGATTATTTGGTGCAGTTATGCATATAGTTTTGCTTCTACTCATAACTCCCAACAATGGAGTATTATTAAAACCATTTACAATTATATTTTCAAAACCGAAAATGTCAAGTTGTCTATAACAAACTTGACCTTAACTTTGAAATCCTTCATGGCTACCTGCCTAACTATATGGACTATGGTATATACCACCTCCGATTTACCATGAAACAACGCATCCTACGCCCACCGCCGTCTACGGCTGCGGTCCCACAGCCTCACCACGTTGCCGTTAATCACCGTTAAATCCTGGTTACGGTACCAACCCGCGCCTCCGTTTCTCGTTTCTATGGCTCCCTCCCAAATCCGATACCACTCGTCAACTAGCCCAATCCCGCCACCCTCACCGTCACCTCCGTTGCGGTTTTTGTAAATATCGTCAACGCCGCCGGCGTTGCCGTCAACTGCGTCATCGCCGTCGAAATACGCCGTGAACTTCTCCCCCTTCCTCACGCCCGTCGCAGCTTCACCCGCGGTCGAATCCGGCGCGGAAACCCACGAGCTCTCGGCCGGCGGCGGCGAAGACAGCGCGATATCCCGAGGCGGCGCGGGATGATCGGACGACCCGTTCTGGAATTCGGGGCGCGGGTCGGACTGCGCGGACATGGCGGAGGATTTGATCCTCCAGAGGCCGACGGCGGCGGTTAGAACGGCGGCCCAAGCCCATAGCGCTGTTAGAAAGCCGCCGTGGCTGGGATTGTTGAAAGCAAGAGCATTATCGAGCGGGGTTGCCAACGAATTAATGGGTTCCATTTCTGTACAGAGGGAGTTTTGGGAGTGAAATTGGGGGGATGAATTTATGGGGAAGGAGGAGAGAGGTGGACCGTCGGATTAGGAAGCATCAGTGATAAGATAGATGCGAGGAATCGGAGATGGAAGATGCTTCCTCCCTGCTGAGGGAGATTCCATATTCCAATTGGATATCTGCTAAACATGGGCATTGTGGGTAGGGTGCTCAAAATCTAAACTTAATTCAGATTTTGTACTCTAGTCATTTTTTTTCATCCTTTATTTGTTCACTTTTGTTAAAATATAAATAATTCTTCCTGGACCACAACCACAAGCTTGAGCTTTTAGTTGAATTGGTTCCTAGACACTATGAAATATTCATTTTTTTAGACATTTATAAAATTATCACTTAAGATAAAACTCTCAGGGTCCGTTAGGTACACGGAATTGATGAAATTGTAATTGAATTGAAATTCAAATTAAATTGGAATTGAATTCGATGGAATTGAGTTCTTCAATTCCAATTCATTGTTTGCACTACCAATTACAAATTTACATAGTTTTGTGCTAGCAAACATCAGAATTGGAATTGAACTCCACCATTCTAATTGCACGACTTGAATTTCGTGTACCAAACAAACCTTAAAGCTAATTTGATGCTTAAAACACTCTTGACTTTAATTTTAGGTATTGCTAATTTCATCTCACATTTGACTAGATTCACTGGTTTATGAGAATTATACAAGTTTATCATTTACTAAGGATTAGTTTTCTTTATCTAAATTATTCTAATCTGATTGGAATAACTTCTAA
The DNA here is from genome assembly GCA_003260385.1 of Cuscuta australis. Classification (NCBI taxonomy): domain Eukaryota; kingdom Viridiplantae; phylum Streptophyta; class Magnoliopsida; order Solanales; family Convolvulaceae; genus Cuscuta; species Cuscuta australis. The sequence goes on along the minus strand of NQVE01000162.1, from coordinate 854,104 downwards.
TTTCATAAATCTGAATGTAGTTATATTTAAATCAGAATAAGTAATAGTCTGATAATTCATCCCAAATAATTGTTTAGAATGACTGGAAAAATAAAACTTTATTTCGGATATCCACTAATTTGACATGTAATTTTGGATATCTATAGAAATTGAGTATGCAGTAGATTATTTTGATCCAAAATTTCAAGTACCAAAAAAAATCTCGAATATCTAAAGATTTATCTCGTTCGGAAAGGACTCGAACGGGAAAAAAATATGAAAATTGAAATTTGGGTAGATTGTTGAACTGAAATTTGAACTTGAATCAGTTCATATCGGTTTATTAAGGGTTGGACCGATTTTAGATGAGAAAAGCGAGTGTTATTTCTCAATTTTTAATTTTCTTATTAGATTGTTTTACTCTCTTCTTCCTAAAACGTGTTTTCCATTTCTATTTTTGAGGTTCGACCGACTTTATTTTCAATTTATTTAATTTGATTGTAAGTGTAGAATTAAAAAATAAATTTATATATTTAAAAACTACGTTAAAAATTTTATAAAACAAGAATTGACAAGACTTTTATTTTATCAAAAAATAATGAAAATAGGTAAAAGAAAAAGATTAAAGTAAGACTAGATAAATAGTAATCAGGAAGAACATTTTAAGACAACTGGAGTAAGTATCTTTTCAACATCTAAGCATAAAGGGCCTATTTTGGTGTTTTGGGATGAATTTGTTATTTTAATTTAAAAAAACAAAAGGAAGTGACATTTATGTGGGCTTTCGTAGTAACTAGTAAGTAGAGTACAATTTACAAATAGATTTTAGCTTTAGCTTGTGGAGCATTTTGGGCCAAATATACTCAGTAGTATCTTACCATACCATCATCCGGATTTTCTTTCAAATTGGAGGTACTAAAATTGATCTAAATAGTTTTGATTTAATTGAAATATGTTCTGATTTACTATAATTTGATCTAAATGTAGTTATATTTAAAGATATTTCTGATCAGATCATATTAGATCTTAACCGAGCTGATTCCAATAAGAATAAGTAATACTCCCGCTGTCCAAAAATATTCTTTATATTTGATTTTTCTTGGTCAAAGTTTATAAATTTCGACTACAATTTGTAGAAAAAATATAGTGTATTACGATATAAATTTAATATCAATATATTTCTAATGAGACATAATTTAGAAATATCGAATCTTAATAATATATATCTATGTATAAATATAGATATTAATGGTCTAGAAACAGTAAAAAGGCAAATGAGAAGAATATTTCTAGACGAAAATAGTAAGTAATAAGAAAATGTTGACAAGAATAGGCGTTAAATGTTAGTGAGATTGCAAAATTTTATACTAATATTTTTGTACCATTGTAAGCTATCAGTGTACTAGGTTTGTTCCTAATATATAACAATTCAATATCTTCCATCCTATTTTGTGATAGCTAAATCTGACATTTCCTTTTTATGATGAATGGTACTAGTAGTTCTATAAGTTTTATACTATGTATGTTTTACTTTTCTCTGTTCTAAATATAATTTACTTCCACTATTCAAATTAATTAGACTTTTAGTCCAAATATGATCAAATATGTTTTCTTTATATATAGTTCTTAAAGGTCTTATTATGGAATAACTTTAAAAAATTTAAGACCATGAATGTAGAATTTGTTCTCTTTATAAGATCTGGTATGATTTTATTAAGGCCTGATCTAATCTGATCTAGTATATTCTAATTGTAGCTATATTTAATGTTGTTTCTGATCAGATTTTCTCTGATCTGATCTAATCAAAGAAGAATCAGTAATCCTTTCCTTTACTATTACATTTGAGACTCCGACTTAGAGCATTTTGACATGTGGCGAGCTAATTTGGAATTTTAACAAGTCTTCCTATTTATTACTCTCTCTGTCCACCATAGATCTTCCTAGATACTATTCATATTGTCAAACTTAACTCACTTTGTTTGCTTATTTTAACCATTCATTTCATAAAATAAAATAGTATTGTCACACCTCTAGTTTTGTAGAACTTTTCATGTACTCTTTTACTATATAAATTTTATTTTTAAATTTTATCTTTACAATTAAATAAATTGAATTGAAAATAAAGTCGGTCAAACCTCGTAACGCGCAATGAGAAGATCATTGATGGACGGAGGGAGTATTTTAATTAGTTGGAAATTTTAATCAATTTGCATAGTAGTACAACTATGTGGTAGGGAGTACATAGGAAGTTTCCTTATGAGTGGCTTCGGACAACATTAGCTTCAATTAGCTTCAATTGGGGTATTTACGAAGCTTTGTTCACAAAATTGATTTTTCTTATTCCCCACATCCCCAGTAAACCCTCCCAACTCGTAGTGGCTCAAGATCCATTTTGATATTGTTATTATTATTATTATTATTATTATTATTATTATTACTATTATTATTATTATTATTATTATTATTATTAAAATGCATGCAAATAATGTATCAACTATTGAAAGAAATCAAGAGAAGTTAGATGAAACTAAAAAGAGCAGGTAGAAATTTGAAGATGTTGTAAGAAGTTGGAAGAAATAAATTAGAAAAAACTATAAAGTGTTAGAAAGTGTTAGAAAGAAACATACAAAGTTGGAAAATATTATTCTAGAAGAAAACAATTTCACGAAAAATATTTCTCCCCCACATTTTCTATTGTTTGTTAAGAAGTTTTTTCAAAACAATTTTCTATAATTTCATAGAGAGAGATTTTTATATTAATACATTGTTGACATTTGAATAAAATCAAATATAGTTTTGGATAATTTTAAAATATTTTTGGGAGCATATATAGGTTTGTTTTGTGCATGGTTGATATTAAATCTTCTTTATACAACTCAATTTTCTACAATTTGGGAGAAGAGGTGGTGGGGGGCGGGGCTAGGAGGAAGGGGTGGCTTGTGACGGGCAAAGGAGAGGATGTGGGTGGGGGGCTTGTGACGGGCAAAGGAGAGGATGTGGGTGGGTGCAAGACAAGTACTTGAAAAATTAGAGTACTTGAGGATTGATTAGGAAAATAAATTTTTATCCAGAACAATTGAAAGAAATTTTCTCTTGTTTAAGAAAAATAATTCATAAAAAATGATTTCCAACCATTTACACTATCGAACAAAAAAGTAGAATTTGAATTTTTAGGAAAATTACTTTTCTCTGATCCAAACAGATTTTAACAGTTAGAATCCAAAAGAACAAAACCTTAAAAAAGTATAAATTGAACAAAATTACGTTTAACCTCGTGCGACACTTGTTAAAGTACTAGTGAATACGTAGTATTAAAAATAAGTTGAAGTAAAAGGCAACTAGGGGTGAGAAAGTACTAAATCAATCCTAAAACTTCTCAAATAAAACAAGAAAGTCGAACAACAAAATACTGAATAAAAAAAATACCACAAAATATTGAATCGTAGCGAACTGAATAGTCAGTTCGATATTTGATTGGGAACAATACGAGATAACTTCCCATATCGAAAACTCCAAAGCGAACATATACATTGTGGCATAATATATTTTAAAATATACTTCCTCTGTTCTCAAATAGTGTTCCTAGTTTGATCAAATGTAAAAATAAGAAAGTGTACATGTTAAATTGTAGTTGACTTCCAATTTTGTCCTTGATGTGATGAGTAAAAGTAAGATATGATGGATAGATTATTAGAGAAAAAGTATGATGTGATATATATGATATGAAAAAGTAAGGATAGAAGTGATTTTTTAATAGAAAATGGAAGTACTTTGTAGGAAGTGAAAAAAATGAAAGACGAAGTGTTTTTTTTAGAACGAAGGGAGTAATAATTTTTATTATATTTCTTTATTAGGTAATTCGAAGTTTACTTTGAAAATTTAATTCAAGTTCTATGGTGTGTAAATTTATATTTTTAATCGAGTTTTATTTTTTCAAGATGAATTTACAATCATTTGAAATAAAATTTTGTTATCATCCGTTCTTTTTTAGTTTGTCAAATATAAATTAAGTTTCGTAAGTAACTTTTGCCTTTAATTATTCATTTTTTAGATCTTTATGTTTTTTCATTAAAATGTTCTTTCAATTTTTCAAAAAAATAGGTACATTTGAGAATGTAAATTAGGTATGTACGTGTTCATCTTGATTTATACCGAAACCAACATCGAACCATCTTTAACCATACCAAATCCTTATTTTAGGATGTGGATCGGTACGACGTAACATTGCATATCAAATGATATACTCCGTAGTAGATAGTCATAAAGAACTCACCTTATATAGGACTAAGAAATAGAGAAAGTACAAAAATAGGAGTTTCATGTTTTTATTCTCTCAATAAGAGTTCACACTGTGGTAATGTGACATTGTACATTGTATTTTACATAATGTACATAGTCATGATTGGCGTTGTATTTTTAGCTTGTGTGACAAGTGTATTGGCGGGTTTATGTTTATGGCTAAGTTTATCAGAAAAAAGCAGCTTCAATAGTCCTTTCCCAAACATGCCTTCATTCTTTGAGTTAGTTATTCTTTCTTTGAGTTTATTATACAAATGGGCATATGCAATGTTGTTATATATTTTAGTGTAATTGGAAAAACTATAACCAATGGTATTCTAATAATCATCAAAGAAGTTTGGTGGTGCGGAGTGCACGCTTCATTGAGTTTGTTACGATAAAAATCCCGTTACACCGGGGGTTCCAAGGGGGCAGCGCCCCCTTGGCGGGGGTTCGGGGGCAGCGCCCCCGAGCAGGGTTCAAGGGTTCCGCCGAAGAGTTGCGTGCCTTGGGTAAATGGCCGTGAATGGTGTCTTCTCCTTCTCACTCCAAGTCTATATATTCCCGCGAGACATGGTCGAATTTAGTTCGGATTTTTCATAGCAATTCTCATATTTTCGTTCTTGATACTTTCGAGTTTTATCTGATTGAATTTTGGAGTGAACAACCAAATTATTCAATCTGAAAGTGTTTACACAACTCTCGATTCATCCAAGTTATCGTTAATTTCCCCAACAAATGTTACTCTCCATCCTTTCAAAATTTACACCATTTTCTCTTCTAGTTCTAGTATTCTCATGTCTAAAGGTGGGTGCGATTCGTGACAGTCCGTGATACTACCTACTGGCGAATCTGTTAAGTTCTTAGGGGGCAACTGCCCCTAGTGATTTTTATTTTAAATGTAAAATACTTTATGTTGGATTTAGATAATGAAGAACACTGTGAAGCAGTGTTAAACGAAGAACTCGATAGAATAACGAATCGCGTACGAAACACTTTCAGATCAAAGTTATTTCGGGGTATACGAAATACTTCAATCGGATAAGACGTTAATTCAGAACAAGCACTCGAGAATCTGTCACTCAACCCATACCACGAGACTCTACTCTATTTTATAGAGTCGAAAATCCTTGTGATCAGACATGAACGTTCGCGTAGATGTACGCGTACGTTCACGCAAGAAGAAGAAAGGTGCGAGTTTGAACGAAAGGTCTCCTACGGTTGAAGGCTTAATTTCGACGTTTATCCATTATGTACGCGTACCGTTTTTGACCCCAGCCAGGGGCTCTGCCCCTTGGACCCCGCCAGGGGCTGCCGCCCCTTGGACCCCGCTACCCGGGGGCTGCTGCCCCCGGACCCCGCAGTGAATTTATAATATCGTTGAACGAGCGTGCACTCCGCGCCTCCTAACTCGTTTGACAACGTCTATTTAAATTCTTGTCCGATCAAAGTAAATCCACTTACCCAAAATAAATTGATGACACTAAAATCACCAACAATTTACTTTTTAAATATTATACAGTTTGCCCTAAGTAAACTAAACATGCATTACTTAAATGTTGATGATGATGATGATAATAATAATAATAATAATAAAACAAAAGCACAATTTTGTATAAAAACACAACTTTGTAAAAAAAATAATTTTAAATTTAAATAGATCATAAACATAAAGAATAAAAGAATAAAAGAAATTCCAAATTTAAAAACAATTTTTTTTTCAATTCATACAATATCCGACTATTACTAACTCTAAATGCAATGCTCATATATAGTAGTAATAAATATAATAACGACAATAATAATGAAAGAATATTATCAAAGAAACTACTCCCTCCGTCCCATAAAACCTTTCTCCTTTCTTTTTTTATCCGTCCACAAAACACTTCTCATTTTTATTAAAAAGTCACTTTTACCCCTTATTTTTTCATACCCTAACTATCACATCATATCTTTTTACTAATAATCTGTCCATCAAATCATACTTTTACCCATTACATCAAAAGACATTTTTGGAAATTCAATACCAAAATACACTCCCTTTAAATCCTTCCTAAAAAGCAAAACTCCCATGTTTCACGAGACGGAGGGAGTATGTAATAAGAAGTACCCCATATATGGTATGATAAAGTAGACAAATACATATTTGACATACTCCATAGATAGTTTTGAATGGTTCATTCCACGATAATCGATTCTAAATTTTTGTATCACAATCCTGTCTTGGTTGATACCATTTCGGTTTTGGTTCGAGATGGAAAAATTAATCCCATTTAAAAATACTATAAATAGTTCGGTACAATGCGGTATGCATGGTACCATGTTAGTTCATTTTACGATGCCAATGCTCTTCTAGACAAAGTACCTTCTAAATCTTAGGTGAATAGCTCCGGTGACCCTTTTAATTTAGAAATTGGCACCAACACCCTATTTTTTATTGTTTCTCTTTTTTCATAAATATTTTTTAGTTACTTTTTAAAACTATTTTAAATAATGTTTTAAAAAAACAATTTTTTCTGCGCTTCAAATAAAAAATTAACATATATTTTATTTGTCTCTAGGCAAAGGTTCTTTTTTTAATATGATGGACCAAAAGAAAATAGAGTAAGGTCTTTTTTGCCCCCAACATATTTTCTTTATGACTTTATTTTTCCTTTTATATGAATTACGAGAAAATGACTAAACTAAGAGCAAAACAAGGAAAAAATTTCAAAATATGAATTTCATATTTTTTATCATCAAAATAGAAGCACAATACTTATAATGCCAATATATGGTACCAAAAAATATATTGAGGTACTACTATAAAGTGTCATATTGTCAGAGTATAAACTCTAATTTTGGAGATAATAAATGTATGTTTTACTCTTGTTTGGAGTGATATTTTGGCTATTTCTTTCTCTTTCATAAGAGAAAGGAATCACTAGAATGGATAGAGAAAATTGAAAGAAAAAAAAGTAAAATGACATTAAAAAAGACAATGTGAAGAAGGGTAGATTATTACATGCACCTTAGGTTTATGTTGGAATTTGGAGTGTTAAGATAAGTATTTTTAATATTAAAAAAACATGTAGAAAGTACATATGAACCTTAAGCTCACTATAAAATGGCCCTCTAAAAATGGATATGCGAGAAATGACTCATGATGATGCTGTTTAGGAGGAGAATGTAAGCACTGTGCGAGCGACACGCAAAGGAGACATGATTGGGCGGGAAGTGAGGTAGTGATGCATAAAGCCGCGAAGACCGGGCCGGTGGTGGTCTTAAATTCTTGTCACTTACTGCCATAAATTCCAAAGTACACAAGCAACATACATAATTCACCTTCCACCACAATCTCCAAACGCACCATGGAATCCTCGTTAAGTCAACATCACGCCACATATCTGTCTAGTGGATCCGACTCTCTCTACATCCATTCCGGTGTTTACAACGCAGCCATCACCCGCATTTAGCACCACCACCACCACCATCATATGTGATATATGTCGTCCTATTTATTCGCACCGGTTATGTACCTTTTGTTTCTAGTGCTCCTCTCTTTCTTTCTTTCTTTTTTATGAAGTCTTAACTACATTCTTGTTTTGACATTCGTTTTGAATATATATATATATATATATATATATATATATATATATATATATATCTGTGTGTGTGTGTGTTTCCCCTCTAGAGATGGTCACAGAGTTGATTGGCGAACCACACCACCCGGGTTCGATCCCCAGAAGATGCATATTTGGAGGAATTTTAAAGAGTTAAGCGTGCTGGCATGGGAGTAGCTAGCAAAAATGATGGGTGACCCCTTGGGAAGTAGATTTGGGCTTATGAGGCTGGGCATTAGATTGGACTTACTTTGGGCTTTCTATAGTGGGCTATCTACCTCGGGTGTTAACGGGCCCCGGGGTAGTCACAAGGTTAACGGGCCACGGGCCCCCTGCTTGTAACCGACCGTTTATTATTTTAAAAAAAATAAAAAAAAAGTATATAGACACACACACACATACGCACATACATATATATGCACACACACACACACACACAAATCTTAAACATGTTAGGATGGGTGGAAATAATGGTAACCTATGCAAGAAAAGGTAGCATATATTACAAACACTAAATATATTTACTTGCTAAATATATTTAACACACTTCCCACTAAGTTGGCTCGATAGATTGGATGACAAGACTATGCCGAAAGTCAAGGAAAAGAAGTGATGGGAGTCCCTTGTCAGCAAAGTGTGAGGAGGATGGTACCTGTAGAATGCGAACTTGACCCAATGTCATTTTATCTCGAAGAAAGTGAATGTCAACTTCAGCATGCTTTGCGCGTTGGTGCTGGACCAAACTAGATGACAAATATATTGAACTCATGTTGTCGTAGAAGACAAGGGTTGCACGACATAGGGGTTGGCCCAACTCAAGAAGGAGGTTTCGAATCCAACTTGTCTCGGCAACAACATTTGCAACAGCCTGGTGTTCTACCTCAGCACTCGATCAGGAAGTAGTGGCATGTCTCTTTGAAGACCAAAATACTAAATTGTCGCACAAGAACACACAATATCTTGAGGTTGATTGCCTAGTGTCCCAACAACCTGCCTAATCCGCATCTAAACAAGCCTACAATCAATCCGTAGATAAACGAGTCAGAGTTATCCCATGAGTCGTTATGTTGTGTAGGTAGCACAAAACACTTTTGATAGCTATAAGGTGAGATAATCACAGATCATGAAGGTGGACGCAAAGTTGCTGAATAGAATAGGTGATGTCCGATCGAGTGAAAGTGAGGTACCGAAGGGCAGGCCCGCCCAATGGGGAGTTCATGGTGTTCTTTTGCACAGGGCCTCTCAATTTAGGTGGCCCATCACTTATATGCTCAATTCATTTAAATGTGTTAATATTTCATTCCTGTTAAAATATTTGATCTTTTTTTGCATTGTTTTTTGTTATTTCAGAGCTAATTGTTTTCTGTTTTCATTTTGTTACTTAAAAATTAGATCTTTCAGTTATAAAAATTGATTTTGTATAAATAATTAATTGAATTATTAATTTTAATTTTTAGTTTTTTGTCAAGAAGTGAATTGACTTTTTTTGGAACTTCAATTCATGCTTAAAAAAATGTTTGGTTTATAACAACTATTTTTGTTTTAAAATTCTGATATGTAAACTGATTTTCAAATCACAAGTAAATCATTTCTTGTAAAAAAAGAATCATTTTCTATTCTGTTTTTTTAATTTAAATTCCATTCTTCTTACAGGTAAATTTATCATGGAGAACTTTACCTTAGTCTTATTTTTCAAAATTAATTTGAGTCATCCTCTTTTGAAAAAATTGAAATTAATTATATTATGTTTAATGAAATAATTAATATTAGGGAGTAGTATTTTTGCTTTATCGAAATATCTAGTTTTAACATAAAATTTGGGACCTAAATTATAAAAGAGTAAATTCCATAATTGGTCCTTTATAATAGGGGGTTTCCATATTTAGTCCTTCATTATTAAATATTACTCCCGTAGTCTTTTTTTAAGGATACCTTTCCACAAATGGTCCTTTTTTTGATCTTCTGCCGTGTTGGTGTTAATTTAAAGGCTAAAAGTATAATTTGACATAACATTATGTCTAGTGACGTGTTCTGATATTGGTTAAGCGGACAACACAAAAATAATGACTATGAATGTGGGCTAGGATTCTGACGAAATATTACATTTGTAGACTATCGTTGTCGTAAAAAGCGACTGTAATTCACAAACGACGCAAACGGAACAGCCTTTAGAATTGTGTATGACAAAAAAGATATATTATCATTGTGAAATTACACTTTTAGCCCTCAAATTAACACCAACATGATAGAAGATAAAAAAAGGACTATTTGTGGAAAGGTACCCATAGAAGAAGGACCACTGGGGTAATATTTGATATTAAAGGACTAAATAGGGAAACCCTCATGTTATAAAGAACCAATTAAAGAATTTACTCATTATAAAATTGCACAGGGCCTTACAGAATGATTGGGCGGCCCTGTCGAAGGGAGCCCACAATGGAGCGATAAAGTGTAGGGTCGGGCACTAGAGTTCAAGATGAGGAGAATTAAGATCCCCCATGTCCATTAATACCAAGAAAAATTAAGATCCCCAATGTCCATCATTGCAAACTCCACTTTCAACCTTTGAGTGATGCTTGTAGAAGTGATGGCGACGAGGTTGTGAGGACAATGTCGTCCACATACAAGAGCAAGTAAGCGGTATTTGTCCCATGAATATACATAAAGTAGTGGGAGGTGTCTGTTTTGCATCCCCGAAGCCCAATGTCAGAATGAGTCAGGCAAACTGATGAAACCACGACCAAGGGACATACTTTAGGCTATATAAGTCCTTTATGAGTTTGCAGGCATGATGAGGCCTTATCGGATCCTGAGATCTAGAGGGCTGATGACTTGCATAAGTGGTCTCATAGAATGTGCCATGGAGAAATGCATTCTTGAAATCTAGCAATTGGGTGGGCTAGTCTCGAGAATGAGCTAGGATGAGAACAATCTGAATAGTAATAGGCTTGACCACTAGGCTAAAGGTTACATCAAAGTCCACTCCAAAGCACTGATTTCTGCAGACCACCCATGTAGCTTTATATCTGGACAATTCACCTAGAGGATTAAGTTTTTGGTGAAAAAGCCATTTTCCGGTGATAACATTTTGGTTAGGGGAGAAGGGGCTACTACCCCCATGTATTTTTTTTAATTAAAACATTAAACTCATCACACAACATCATGCATCGCACATCAACATGCCGATTTTTATCCTTTAGTGCACTACGGTAAGTGGGTGACAAGCTAAGGGTGACAAAGTTACAGTGGTATTGAGATTGAAAATGTGTTTAGGACAGAAGGTGCAAGCTTTGGATATGGTAACCATAGGATGGTTATTGTCGGTGGGTGGAGGGTGAGCCGTGGGGGTGAGTTTGGAGGGGTGATACTATTGGTTGGGTTAGAGTTGGCTGAAAGGGGAGTGGGGCTGTCAGGATGAGGTTGGGCCAAAGGGGGGATGTGGTTGCTGTTTCGCTTGACAAAAATGTGGGTTAAGGAGGGTGGACCGAGGATGGAGCTGCCCTTTCGTTGGGAGTGGGCCGAGGGGGTGGGTTGGGGAGTGAGGGCTGAAGGGGTGCATTGGGGAAATTAGGGAGTGTGGCTTGGATGGGGTGCGTTGTGGCAAAAGTATGGTGGGGTGGGGGTTTCGTCCTCCGTGGAGTCCAAAAAATTACACGAACTAGGAGAAAGATTATGGAAAAAGGGGATAGTGGACTCGTTGAAGACGAGGTGTCGAGAGATGATAATTTTGTTTGCTAGAAGACCAAGACAACGATACCCACATTCGTTGGAGGGGAACCTAAGAAAGATGCATCGAGCAGAGTGAGGGCGAATTTGTTAAGGATAGTGACTTAAAGGTTTGGGTAGCAAAGGCAATCCAAAACTTTAAGATGAGAATTGTCAGGGATAGTGCGGTAAATGACTTCATGGGGAGTTAGTTTTTCAAGTTGGTGGTGGGAGAAGATGAAAAGGTACGACGTAAAATGAAGAGCTTCAACCCAAAAGGTTAGGGGTAAATTAGCTTGAAATAAGAGAGTATGAATATTATTAGGTAGTGATAGCCACACCTAGTAAAATACTAAGGCCCCGTTCCGCTCAACTTATTTTTTCTTATTTTTTTCTTATTCTTATTAAAATAATATCAGATCAGATCAGATCGAATCAGATCAGATTAGATCAGATCCAATCAGATCAGATTAGATCTAATCAGATCAGATCCAATCAGATCATATCAGATCCAATCAGATCATATCAGATCCAATCAGACTTATTAAAATCAGATCACATCAAGAATTATTATTATTATTATTATTATTATTATCATCATCATCATCATCATCATCATCATCATCATCATCATCATCATCATCATTATTATTATTATTATTATTATTGTTCTTAAAAATGAAAAAGAAAAAACTTTAGAAATAGGTTAAATAGAAAACTGAGAAAGTAATCCTTAATTATTAGACGTCGGAAAAATTATTTTTAAAATACATTGACAATGTCAATCTAATTTTACTTTTAAAATATATTTTTATTGCTACTTGTAATTTGAGTTTTTAAACTTTTGATCTTTTATAAGGATGAGATATTTTAATAAAAATACTATCTCCTCTATATATTGATTATCTAAATTTAATTACTTTTTAATGCGTATCTAAATTAAATATTTATTCTAATGTATAATTCTAATTTTACAAAAAAGTAATCATAAAATAAAAATATTATTACATTATAATATGAATGATTATTCTAATATATGAATTAACTATTTTTATTTTATTAAAAAATAATCATTAAATAAAAAATATTGATTATATTATAAAATGAATTATCATTACAATTTTCAAACGTTATTATAAAGTCAAATTAAATTATTGATTTGAAATTTTAAATTAAATCATAATTAATCAGATCAGATCAGATCAGATCAAATCCAATCAGATCAGACCTGATCAGATCAAACCAGATCAGATCAGAACTTATTAGAATCAGATTAGATCAGAAAAAATAAGTTGAACGGAACGAAGCCTAATTGTACCCCATTAACTAAATACACCCCGCATAAATTTGTTTTTATTTTAAAAATTTATAAAAAACTTTTATTTTAAGTGATGGATACCCGGGAAGGGGGGTATCCGGCCCAACAGAAAAGCGGCCCAGCCCAACCTAGCTAAGGCCCACTTAGCCGAACCAAAAGCAAGAATAAACAAAGGACTAGGGAAGGCCACCCCGGCAGCGGTACACGCTCGGCCTCGGCAGGGTAGGTCATCCTCGGACTAACCCCGGTCGGCCCTCCACCAAGAGACTAACCCCGGTCGGCCTTGGGCGACAGCAGACCAGATCCAGACAAGGAAGCTGGTTAAACAGTCAAGATTAAGGGCCCACGATTAGACCCCTGCCACACCTCTGGAAGAGTTGTTCTAGCCACCCTATTTGTAACCTATTTTGTGTAGCAATCCTAGGGGTAATGATGTAGTTGGACGCCGCCAGTGACCAACCCAATCTTAGTGGGACCCAATGTTGTAATCTGCATATAAACCCCTTCCAAAGGAAGGGGGACTTACGTTCTAAGAGGCACAATAATACTCTGAATTTACTTGACCCCAAATTTGTGCACTCTCGACTTAGTTCGATACTCTTCCGCCTAGTTTCCTAGGCCCCCAAGTTCCTTAACCCAATATTAAGAATAACATTATAATAAAAATTTAAAAATATTCATCATTTATTTCATTTTATTATTTTTAAAAAGTATATACAAATTTTAATTCTATAACTTTGACTTTGTAAAATGCATAAAAATAAGTTGGTAAAAAGCATATTGTGTAATAATTAGAAAACAGAAAGATTTATATAAAGTTAATGGTATTTGAATGTAAATAAATGAAATCTATATTAATTAATGAAAAAAATAGTATAACGTTTACCAAAGTTTTAACTTTCAAATTTGTATATTTTTTTGAAAAGTAATAAAATCAAATAAATGGTAGGTAGTTTTACAAAATTATATACAAAAATTTCATTAAGTAAATGTATATAAGGTTTTTAAAATTATGCATCAAGGGGTGAATTTAGTTGACGGAGTGTTTTTAGTGTTTTAAAGGGTGTAGCTATCACTACCCATAGTATTATTGATGGTGCATATGGTGCGCTCTGCCTGACCACTCTATTGACTCGTGAAAGGACAATAGAAACGAAATAGGATCCCCAAAAAGGCACAATGCGATTAGAGGGGTGAGTCACAGTTTTCAGTACCCTTGTCACACTGAATTGATTCAATTGTAGTATTAAAATGGTTCTTTATGTTGAAATATTAGAATAATAATATTGCTCCTTGAATTACGAAGTACATGATAGAGTATATATAGAAGAGATTCCTAACACAACTAGAAATAGAGAATAGAGACTAACTAAAATACAACATATACTACAAATAACATTAGGAAGCTGACTAATAATGAAACACTACCATAACCAATACTACCAGAAGTAATATTAGTATTATTGTCTAACATTCCCCCTCAAGCTGAACTCTGGCTGAAACAAGAGTAAGCTTGGACACTAGCTGGAAACTGGAAACTTTGAGAAGAGAGAAGTCGGACGTGCGTCGGTAGCTGCTCACGTCGTTGGAGAAGAGACAAGTCTGACGTGCGCCGGTGGCTGCTGACGTCGTTGGAGAAGAGAGAAGTATGACGTGCACTGATAGCTGCTAACGTCATTGGAGAAGAAATAAATTGACGTGCGCTAGTAGCTGCTGACGCCGAAGAAGAAGAGAGAAGGTTGACGTGCGCTTGTAGCTGCTGATGTCGAAGAAGAATCGAGAAGACTACTGGAGGTGCTTGTTTGACTGAAGATCCTTGACATTCTTTGTCTTTTTTCTTGGATCCGGGCAATGCCCTATTTCTTTCTTGAAGAGGTGTAGAGGTATTCTATCCTCTTTCACTACTTCTCCTCTTGGCTTTGCTTTTGTGTTGTTTTTTTTTTGGAATATTTTGGGTACCAAACGAGAAAGAAGAGAAAAGATCGATGATTAGAATGAGTGATTTGAGAGAAAAAAAGGGGATGAGTTGAGAAAGTTTTTTTTTGAGGAGTTGCCAATCTTTAAAATTGAAGGAAGAATAACATCGGTCCGGCGGGCGGCTAATGGCGCCGCCGCCCGCCAGAAGCGAGCGCAGAGAGTTTTAGGTCACCAACAGCGGTGGCTCCGATACCATGTTGAAATATTAGAATAATAATATTGCTCCTTGAATTACGAAGTACATGATAGAGTATATATAGAAGAGATTCCTAACACAACTAGAAATAGAGAATAGAGACTAACTAAAATACAACATATACTACAAATAACATTAGGAAGCTGACTAATAATGAAACACTACCATAACCAATACTACCAGAAGTAATATTAGTATTATTGTCTAACACTTTACATAGGCTAAAATTCGGGTAAAATGAGATAGGACATTGATTTATGTGAGAGAAGAAACACCCATAAATAGTGAAAATAATCATTGAAAATATAAAATAGCATATAAAATTTAAAACCATTAAGACTAGGGACATGGGACTTCCATAAACTAGTATGTAATAATTAGAAAAGAAAACTTGAGACACAGCTTGATAAATAAAATGGAAAACGAGTATGTTTGCCCAATTGACACACGTGACAAAAATTGTGCATTAGGATTGTAATTAAAGACAATAAAACATGACTGACTACTCCAAGGATGACAGTGGGGCTAGGATGACCAAGGCGACAATGCCAAGTCTGTGAATCAACTCTGGAAACTTGAACATGGGTGGATGGATCCGATGGGAATAGTGGATATAGAGGGCCATCATTATTGGATCGATGAATCACAACTCTCATCTAATTGTCCTTCACAAAGAAACCCGATGAATCAAATTCAATGGATTAGTTATTATCACATGTAAGTTTACAAACAAAGATAAGGTTATGTATGATATTGGCAGATATATGGACATTATTTAGGGAGAGGGAGGATTGGTATTAAAATTATCATTTTATCTAATTAAAATATAATATACTCGCTCCATTCTCATTTTGATTACACTTTTATTTGACTAAATTACATAATTGATCCTTTATAACAGGGGAGGTTTCTATATTTAGTCCTCTGTTGTCAAATATTACTTCCGTAGTCCTTTTATGGGTGCCTTTTTACAAATGGCCCGTTTTTAATTTTCTGTCATGTTGGTGTTAATTTAAAAGCTAAAAATATAATTTGACATCAACCTTATATCCAATGATGTATTCTAATATTGGATAGAGGAATAACAAAAAAAATAATGACTATGATTGTGAGCTATGATTCCAATGAAAGACCACATTGTAGAGTATAATTGTAGTAGAAAACAACTGTAATTTACAAACGACGCATCATGAGCGGTCTTTGAAATTGTGTATGACAAGAAAGATATATTATCATTGTGAAATTATACTTTTAGCCCACAAATGATCGAACACCAAGATGAATGAAAATAAAAAACTATATGTGGAAAGATAATCATAAAAGAACGACCACCGAGGTAATATTTAATAATAGAAGACTCTAAAAAGGGAAACTCACCTACTATAAAGGACCAATTATAGAATAACTTTTGTTTATTTGTGTGTTTACATTGATTATTTGATAAAATAAAATATTCTTGTCAGGTCTTGTTTTGTACTCCCTCCGTCCCAAAAAGAATGGGACGGTTTGACTTTTTGGGAAATTAAAGGAGAGATATTTTTTGGTATTGACTTTTCAAAAATACTCTTGATGTGATGGGTAAAAGTAGGATGTGATGGGTAGATTATTAGAAAAAAGGTATGATGTTGATGGGTATATCCCTATACCCGGCCCGGATAACCGAAAGGGACATGTCAAAATATGACCGGTCACTTTCATCAATCACCAAATGAGGTTAACTCTTCTATTGGGACGGGTCAAAAGTTGACCGGTCACTTCCCTTAAAAAAGTGACCGGTCACATTTTAGGCGATAGCCAAAATATCACCTAATGTTACGAAGGATATTCCGGAAGACCAAAGAGACTGGTTGAGCTCAAGAAATGGCCGGGTAACCTCTGAGAAAAGGTGACCGGTCATATCACATTACTTGGCTAACATTGGTCCAGTCTCTCAGGCATGGCGAACCACGTCAAAGACCGAGGGACCACCCCGCCGCTCATCCATCAAGAGGCAAACAGTGAAAGGGATGTAAGTCTTCTTGCAGGGCTGATTGGATTGAGAATATCCATTTATAGTCTTTGATTGAACAGTGTCTTGGCTTGTAGCTATTAAAATCAATGATTGTACAGTGTTCTCATTAACTACAGTGACCTTCCCACGAGCTTCCTATTTTGTCCATGGATGAACAGGGGAAGGTCACAACTCCTCCTCTATAAATATGATGATATTGGATAGAGGAGAGGGGGATTCTTTCTCTCACTAAAAAAGTGCACTTTTGAGATAGAGTAAGAAATATAATTCGGACTGAGGAGATTTGCCCGATCTAGGTCATACTTGGTGTTCTTGTTGTGTATTTTATATTACGGGTCAAGTGTCCACGTCAGACCCGGTCAACCCACCCAGCTATATTTACACCATCAGATGTGATAGGTAGGGTATGAAAAAGTAAGGGGTAAAGTGATTTTTTAATAGAAATGTAACGGACTTTACGGGACACAGTTTTTTCTAAACGTAACAAAATTTTTGGGACGGAGGGAGTAATACTTTGGATGTAGTTTTTTAATTTGTAATTTTTATTTCTTATTGATGTACCAATTTGTAAATAAAATGATTTAAAAAATCGTGGGATATTACCTCGTAATCGTCATTTTGTAATCAAAATAGGAACAAAGAGAATATATTTTATTTAATCAGAGTATTTGTAATCAAAACATGAGAAATACTTCGAGACCCAAATAGTACTCCCTCCGTCCCAAAAAGTCTTTCCTATTTCATTATTTGCGCACCCCATAAAACACTTCTATCCCGGCTTGAATGCCAAAAAAACCTTTAAAATAATTTCTACCGATAATAAAGAAGAAATGTTGTAAATTTTAGGCATTTAGATGTTGGTAGAAGTATTTTATAGTATGCGCAAAAAATGAAACAGGAAAAACTGTTTGGGAGGGAGGGAGTATTTGTCTAGTGCTACTAAAAAGTAAAAACTAAAAAGTACTTGTAATTAATAATCAATTCATTAAACATTGTTGTCTTCAGGAAAAAAAAAAGAGAAAACTATACTTACAAATTAACTATATATGCCATGGGAAATTCTACGCCAACCTGTTTTGCTTTAAACGATCTTACATTTTACTTTGAGTGAGACATAGAACCACTTAAAACACCTCAGATTCACTACCACATAACTTCCCTTATGGCTTTTTTTTTTTGAATTTTAGTTATATTAAAAGTTGAATAAATATAAATTTATAACCTATTTAGATTTATTCAACTTTTGATATATATCACAAAAATCATAATGATCAGTTTTCAACATGCGTAGAACTCCACCAACTCATCCAGACACTCGGGCTGCGGGTCCGCATTCTCGAGCATCCAGAGGAGATGCTCGAAGAGCACGACCTCGCACCCGACCGTGATGGGACCGTCGCCCGAACCATCACCGGACCGGTCCACGAGCTCGCGGACGAGCGGGTGCCCGACGACGTCGGGGCCCACGAGGTATCTCCGGCGAGACTTCCCGACGTAGACTGGACGGAGGAGACTCGAGTCGCCGCCGCCGACGCCGCCACCGCCGCCGGCGTCGGAGAAACTGTTGTGGTTGTAGTTATTAGTCTCCACTTCGTCGCCGCAAGAGCAGCTGGCGGCAGCGACGGAAGCGGCGGAGGTTCCGTTGGGGGCGGCCGAGTTTGAAGGACTGCATTTTCTTCAGCACGGATTTGAGCTTAGTGAGCTTTCCTCCTTTAGCCATGGCGGACGGAGAGAGATGAAGGAGTGAGAGAGAGAGGGGGTGGGTGGGGGGTTGGATATATGGTTTGGACGTTGGTATATATAGGGAGAAAGTGGGAGGGGTAATTTGGTAAAAAGGTTGGCATCGGAAATCAGTTACGTTTTTTCGCAGTTAAAATTAAAAAAAGGGTAAAAAGAAAAGGCAAGCTGTCCAAATTGAGTCAGAATAGAAAAACCAGCTGCGTTTCGGCCTTTTATGGGCTATGTATTCACTGGCTCACAGTCACACGGCCCTGCTTTTTGTTTTCCAATGCCGTAATTCAAATTCTCCCTATTTAAATATGGTATAAATATCATTGGCTTCATTGCACACTAAAGGAAAAAAAAATTAAATGTTCACAAATTAAAAGAGTGTTAGATCGTTAATTTCTCGAGTATATATATATATATGGAAAATGCTAGAATCACAAACATATATTTCACAAATTTCACAAACTTGCCTTTTGTGAATTTTAAAATAAAATATCTTTTATTATTTGAGTGTATCTTATTTCTAGAAAAGTGTTAAAAAGTAAGTTTGTGAATTTTGTGAAATGTTTGTTTGTGAATCTAGCATTACTCTATATATATATACTCCCCCGTCCCAAATTATTTGCCACATTTGTATTTCCAAGGTAAAATATCAATTCAATTCATTTTATTTACATATTGGTAAAGAAATAAAAAATAGAATTTCCATATAAAAAAACAACATGAAGAGTTCTTCAAAATAAGATGTGTCAAGAATATTTTATTTTATTAAATAATCAATAAAAACATTGAAATAAACTAAAGTTCCCGACACTGCTGAAAAAGTAAATGTTGTGAATATTTAAGAACGGAGAGAATATATATATATATATATATATATATATATATATATATATATATATATATATATATATATATATATATATATATATATATATTATATATATATATATATATATATATATATATATATATATATATATATATATATATATATATATATATATATATATTGAAAAGAAGAACTTTTATTTAAAAAAATGACAATATCAGTACACGTCTGAGGAGGACTAGACCGTAGCCTCAGAGGTCAAAAGAAAAAAAAAAAGACATATCCAGCTAATGTAAACAGAAAAGGGATGAGGATGCTCAGGATTCAAATTTTCATCATCCTTGATCAGGCCCATCTTTAACCGCTTCTTTCCTCACCTAAAATTCTTCCTCAACCTCCACATGATTGTGTTGTGGATCACCGTCTTCTTCTTCTTCCCGCTTTCCATCCGCCAATTGTACATGTGTATACCGTGATTCATCTCTGAAGCTATGGAGCTGATATCTGTTGAGGTAAATTGTTTGAAATCCCAACTCAAAAAGTTCAGAGTCTTTGTTCATCTACCTCTTATCTCGGTTGTTCCAACACCAATTTTGGATAGTGGTTTTGATATTGTGGAGGACTTTTGTCACTGAGGGTTGCTCCTCGTTGTAGAGTGCAACATTATAGGTTTTCCAAAGATGCCAGGCAATGATTCCGGCTATAACCATTTTGAGATTACCCCTTATAGTCTTGCTAGAAGACCTGAGATTCCACTCTAGAATATGTTGTCGTAGACTGATTCCATCTCTTTTGCAGGGACCTTGAAGCAAGATAGTAAAAAAATTCCAGATTCTAGAGCTGAAATGGCAGTGCAGGAGGGTATGGTTTGTGCTTGTTTCATGGTTCTTGCAGAGTGGATATTGTGAAGGTAGCTGGTACCCGAGCTTCCTAAGGAGTTGTGGAAAAAGTAGGATTTCATTAAATACTTTCCATTGGAAAACCCTAATTTGCGGGATCTGTAGCTTGTGCCAAGCAAATTTGTAGCTGATTTGGGTGTTTCCAGTATCTCTAACGACATTGTACCCTTTCTTTAAAGTGAACTCTCCATCTTCCCATGATAGGATGCCATTAGTGGAAAAGGAGTGTTCATCTGCCAAATTGGCAATTCTGCATATTCTCTTCCAGGTTGGTGAGTCAACAAGTCCTTCCTGGTATGAGTTCCTTCTAATGTATTTTTCCCTTATGAATCTTGCCCAAAGTGTGTCATCTTTGTGTGCTTTCCACCATAATTTAAGGGAGTAGGCCTGGTGTAGATCCTTAAGATTCCTAATCCCAATTCCTCCCTCCTCCTTAGTGCAACATAAGGACTCCCAAGACCTCCAGTGATGCTTTGGCCTGCCATTGTTATAACCCCAGAAAAAGTTTGCCATATTTCTATGGAGCAAGTTGATAATGGAAATAGGTAAACTTTGGACAGCCATATAATGTAAGGGGATTGAGGAGAGAACATGTTTAATGAGTAGAAGTCTTCCCATAGGAGTCAACATCTTGCTGTACCAGCTAGATAAGTAGACGTCAAAGTGTTTGATGAGACCTTGGTAGTGTCCTTTCTTAAGTTTACCTTTGCATATGGTGACACCAAGGTAACTGAATGGCAGCTTCTCATGTTTCATATTCAGTGCCTTTGCCATCCTAGCAATGGTAGAAGGAGAGGAGTGTTTACCTGCAAAGAAACATGACTTGCTGAATTTCACCTCCTACCCAGATCCCTGAGTGTAGTCCTCCAGTATGTGTTTGAATCTGAGTAGGTTTCTTACCCTTCCATTAAGAAATATAATTAGATCATCAGCATAGGCTAGGTGAGATACTAGAATGCTTCTGCCAGTATTATAGTTCTTTAAGTAGTGGTTGCAAAAGAAGTGATGGACCATCCTAGAGAAAACCTCACTAGCCATAATGAATAGGAGAGGGGAAAGGGAATCTCCTTACTTGACTCCTCTTTTCATCTTGAAGTAACCAGTGGGACTGCCATTGATAAGAATAGAGATATAAGTGGCCTCCAAGTTTGCTAGTAAAAGATTCTGCACCCTAGGAGAGAACCCATATCTGTTGAGCACACCTTTGAGAAAAGACCATTCAATTTTGTCAAAAGCCTTGGCCATGTCTAGCTTGATGATCACATTCCCGCCATCACATTTTCTGTCCAGACTATGTACCATTTCACTAGCCATAAGTACCTGATCTTCAACTCCTTTGCCTTTTTGGTAAGCCGATTGTTCAATAGAGATGAGATTGGGAATCAGTTTTTGTAATCTGGTAGCTAGGATTCTGGTGTTAATTTTACTCATGAATGTAGAAAGGGAAATTGGCCTGAAGTCTGAGAACGTAGTGCAGTTCTCCTTCTTGGGTATGAGGGTGATGAGTGTACTCCCATAAGCCTGGGGAACAGGTATACCCATGAAGAACTCCTGGCTAGCTTTTATGACATCATGTTTAACAATATCCCAACAGTTTCTGAAAAAACAACCATTGAACCCTCTGGGTCTGTTGCACTACTGGGGTTGAGATCCCAAACTGCCTTCCTAACCTCCATCTCATCTGGAATAGCAGACATCATGTTGTTATCATCATTAGTAATGAGGCTAGGTATGTGGTTTAGGATTTGTCCAGCTTCCACCAACTTCGTGTTACTGAAAGTTTCCACGAAATGTTTTTCAGCAGCTCTTTTGATACCATCCTCTGTCTCAATGAGCTTGCCATCTATATCTCTGATTGCCCTGATCTTAAGGTTTGTTCTCCTGCCTTTGACAAAAGAGTGGAAGAAAGAGGAGTTCTGGTCACCATGTTCAAGCCAGTGTAGGTTGGCCTTTTGCTTCCAAAAAGTAGTTTCTCTATTAGTGGCCTCTATTAGCTTAGCATAAGCCTCATTTGCTGTGCTTCTAAGAGTAGGGTCCTCCGGATTAGTCTCATAGGCTTCCTGTGCCCTCTGTGCATTGGTTTCTGCTTTCTTCAATTCTTCAAAGATGTCACCAAAAGTACTCTTGCTCCAGTTTCTGAGAATGGTTTTTAGAGCCTGAAGTTTGGAAGCCAACCCTCTCATCCCACCCTGCGTGGGGAATGTGGACCAATGATCATTAACCACCTTTAAAAAGGTTGAGTGATTGACCCAAAAATTCTGGAATCTGAAAGGTTTGGCTCTCTTAAATGACTCCATGGCACACTGTAGCACAATAGGTTTGTGATCTGAGGTTGTTTTGCTGCACATATGAGAGAAGATATCATTGAAGAAAGTAAGAGCTTTCTCATTGACAAGAGCTCTGTCAAGCCTTCTCCAAACCCTGCCTCTGCTCCTCACCCCATCCCATGTGTAAGTACCACCAGTAGTATGTGTATTGAGGAGTGGTATGGCTTCAAGACAGTCCTTGAATTCCCTGATATCTGCCAGATTGGGGGATGTTGAGCCCTTGTGTTCATCCACAAATAAGATAGTGTTAAAGTCTCCACCAACTATCCAAATGTGATCATAGATGGCATTAGAGATAAGGTCTTCCCACAATTGTCTTCTTTCTACCCCTGTATGCTTACCATAAATAGAAGAGATGCTGATATTGGAATGTATAGTTTTGTCCAAAAAATGGCAGGTGAACATTTGATCAAATTCTTGAATTTGAATGAGGGTAAATCTGTCCCCTTTCTAGAAAACCCAGAGTTTATTATTAAGGGCAGTTGCACAGTTACTAAAGCCCAAAGTGGCTCTGAGAGTATTAACTTTGTGTTCTTTGACAATAGGTTCTAAAATAGCAACAAAATCCAGAGAGTAAGATTTATAGAGAAAGATGAGTCTATTTACAGAGGAGGTGATGCCACAGACATTCCAAAAAAGGCAGTTCATGAGAGATAGTAGAATGTAACATCTTTAGTCCCCTTCATACTCCTGGTAACCATAGTGGGGATGTCAAAGTGCTTTCTCTTTTTAAAGGCTTTAGGGACTGAGACACATAAGGATTTCTGTTCAGGGGTTCTAAAGCTTCTAGGTTCCAGCTTTGAGTTTTCTAAAAACACACTAACTTCTTCTTCTGAATGGTATCCAAAATCACAGTCTCGATCTTGGATACTAGGAGAATTGGGTTCTGAATATTGTAGAAGAAGACTTAGCCCTTGATCAGCGGTCCTGTAATGAGGGCCTTCCTCTGTGAATGTTTGACAGGCTCCCTTATGAGAGTGATTGTCTTCATCTGTCTGTTTTTTCTTATCCATCTTATTAGCATACTCTTTAGCTTCAGAGAAGGATGGGAAGATATCATTTTTCTTGTTATTGTTGTTTGCAGGGACTTGAGCATCCCCAAGGAGTTGCCCTAGAAGTGGGTCCATGCGTGTCAGCTGCCCATGTGTACTTGTATGTGAATTGTACAACTGGTAATTGGATGGCAAAATTTGAACCGTAGGCTGGTCCATGGGCTGTTCCAGAAGACTAAAAGGATTCTGTGAGGAGACATCAATTGTTTGAGTTTTCTTCCTGACCCACATTTTTCTGGACTGTTGTAATTGACTGTTGCTATTTTGATTATTGAATGATTTTTTCTTTCCCTTGGCTAAGACCCATTGGTGGGGCCCTATTTGCTTCCCCTTCTCCTGCCCTGTGCAATTTTCCTTCCCGGAGAAGGAATTTCTGGTGGGTGTAGAGATGAAGCAGTTGTGCCCTAGCCTTTTGCACTTGTTGCAGAACATGGGGGGATTTTCAAAAAAATAGTGTATAGAATGGTCTTTGTCCCCAATTCTTAGATGAACAGATTGAGGAAGAGGAATACTGACATCTCTTTCAATAAGGACTCTAGCATCTAGACTTTTATCCATAATGGATGTTGAAGCATCTAGCTGAATAGGTCTACCAAGGGTTGATGCCAGAGTAAAAAGTGCTCGGTAGTGGATAAAATGTAGGGGCAGTTGTTTGAAGGTAACCCAAATAGGAACAACAGGGCAATCCTAGTCATTGCAAAAGTTTTTAGTCCATTTGGAAACAAAGAGAAGAGTTTTGCCCACGTACCAGATTCGTTTCTGCATAAACCTTGTATAATCAGCCTCCTCTTTGAAAATGAACAAAAGTTCCTTATCCGAGAGCCTCCTTATTCTGAAGCCACCCCTGAACCTTCCTTTCAACAAGAAGGCCTTCATCCCTAGTGGCGAGAGCTTGGATTGAGACCTCCCAACTGCAGCGTACTTGAGAGAGCTGGCTAGTATGTCGTCCTCTTCAACAGAAAAAGAGGCCAGAGGCATTCCATTATGGAAGCCTTCCACCTTCCCTAAGGGTTCTAGCTTTGAACCAGAAAAATAAATCCGAGAATAGCTTTGAAAAATGATGTATGGGGGGTGGATTAGGCCTGCCAGTGGCTGCCGGAGAGTCGCCGGAGAACTTTCTCTCTCTAGAATCCATCATATATATATATATATATATATATATATATATATATATATATAGAGAGAGAGAGAGAGAGAGAGAGAGAGAGAGAGAGAGGGAGGGAGAGAGAGAGCGAGAGAGATTTTGATTCATGTGAGAATGCGATCTTATGAAAGAAATAAGAATGAATCTGGTGCTTTAGATTGTGAGATGGTCAGGATTGCATCAAAATTAGGTGTACCAAAATGATTTAAAAATGCATCATGTCGAAATGCACCAAAATCATTTAAAAATGCACTATCTCAAAATCTGAGTGCAGGATGCAATTTGAGCCGCACGATGCATCACATCCAAGGGCTAGATTTTATTCTTATTTCTTTCACCAAGGTGCATTCTCACTTGAACCGCCCCTATATATATATATATATATATATATATATATATATATATATATATATATATATATATATATATATATATATATATATATATATATATATATATATATATATATATATATATATATATATATATATATATATATATATATATATATATATAATGTTAGAAAATGTAGTAGGGTTTGTCGTTGACGGACTCATTCTTGTTGGGCTCGTAATTAGATCATGTTATATGTAGCAGATCTATGTGTATTAAAATCACTCAAGTTCTCAAGTTTAGATCTAATAATACTTTTACACTGAATTCATGTATACTTGTTAACAAACAAAAATTTCGTTTACAAAACAACAATATTAAAATATCAAGAAAAATAGGATTAAAAACAATAAATAAGAAAGAGAGAAAATAATTTGATATTATTCGTTAACAAAAAAAGTTTACTTTGCTTTTTTTGCTTGCTAACATTTTTTTTGTTTTTTGTTTGTTTTTAGTTTTTATCATTTTTGTCAAAAAACGTACTCCATCTCAAGTTGTTTACAATATTTCGAAAGACGTGCAAAATATAATCTTTTTTAAAGTTATTTTATTTACAAATTGGTAGATAAATAAAAAATAAATTAAAAATTATATTGTTCAAAAGTACATCAAAAGTTCTACAAAAGAAGATGTGATAAAAATATTTTATTTTATCAAATGGTCAACCAAAAAGAGTAAACAAACAAAAGTTATCGAGAGGCCAAAATAATATTTCTGACATTTTTTTTGGGACAGAGGGAGTATTATTTTTTGTTTGGGTTTTTGACATTTTTTTGTTATTTGTTTGTTTTCGTAGAATGTTATTATTCAACAATTCAACCGATGGTAATTACGTGTTTATATAACATATGACTGTTGGTGATTTTAGTGTCATCAATTTATTTTGTGTAATTGGATTTACTTTGATCGGACAAGAATTTAAATAGACGTTGTCAAACGAGTTAGGAGGCGCGGAGTGTGCGCTCGTTCAACGATATTATAAATTCACTGCAGGGGTCTGGGGGCGGCAGCCCCCGGGATAGCGGGGGTCCGGGGGCGGCAGGCCCCGGGTAGCGGGGGGGGGGGGCCAAGGGGCAGAGCCCCTGGCCGGGGACAGCTTGGAAATTTTTTATTTCGGACGTTGTTTCGTTAAGAAAATCCTTAAGATATTCGTGACCGGAGTCCAAAACGGTAAAGGACTCGTACATAATGGATAAACGTCGAAATTAAGCCTTCAACCGCATGAGACCTTTCGTTTCAAACTCGCACCTTTTTCTTCTTGCGCGAACGTACGCGTACATCTACGCGAACGTTCATGTCCGATCACAAGAATTTTCGACTCTGTAAAATAGAGTCTCGTGGTATGGGTTGAGATATAGATTCTCGAGTGCTTGTTCTAAATTAACGTCTTATCCGATTGAAGTATTTCGTATACCCCGAAATAACTTTGATCTGAAAGCGTTTCGTACGCGATTCGTTATTTTATCGAGTTCTTCGTTCAACACTGCTTCGCAGTGTTCTTCCTTCCATAAATCCAACAATGACATCACATCCGACGACTAACATCCAAACAAGGCTGAAGAGAATATATTTTTTATGGAAGAATATCTTATTTGTTATCCAAAGTTTTGGCATAACTTAGTTTTGTATTTCTAATTACCTCCGATATAGTTTACATGTCCTAAATTGTATCTTTATTTATATCACATCTTTAGTTCCTAAATTTTTTGAGAATATAATATAATAAAATTTGGATTTAGAGATAATGTAATTTGACGAAGGACATAACTTAGGACATGAAAATTGTGTCTGAGATAATTAGAAATACAAAATGAAAATGTTGAGTATAAAATAAATGTGTTATCTCAACAAATTAGAAGTTTTAATTACACTTAAGAACCATTTTCTAAATAAAAAAAATTTCTGACGGTGAATTAAGCAAAACATATTTTACAGGGAACAAAAATAAAACTCGCCTATTTTACATGGACTAATAAAATATTTAACCCTTTAGCTTATAACGTATATATTAGGAGTTATTTTCAATTTTTTATTATAGTTCTCAAGTCTCTTGAATCTAGTTTATAAAAGAAATATTTGCACTAAATAACACTAAAACTTAAATCATTTCCTTAAATAGCACTTAAATTGTTTTATTCTCTAAATAGAACTTAATAATGTCCATAATGTCCTATGATGGCGAATATTTACTTGAATAATGACTAATGCATAATGACTAAAAGTGCTACATAGGGAAGAAAAACACATGTGGTGCTATTTAAGGAAAGTCATTATATTTTAGTGTTATTCAAGTAAATTCCTCAAAAGAAATCCTTATTTTAGTTATGATTTAGTCTCAAAAGTATTAATTATAATTAAATTTTAAATTATATACTTTAGACTCCTGTATCAAAAATCCTATCTTAAATTTAAACTTTATACTTTATAGTCTTAAATTAATACCTTAATTTTACTCTATCATTGAGGAATTAATTTAAGATTGGATTTTTGATACAGGGACGGGATAGGGTGCGAGCTAACAATGGACGGGACAGGGTGCGGGTCAACTAGGAGGTGAGATAGGACACGAGGGAAGCGAGGGGTAGGGGGTAGAGGGTGTGGTGTAGGTAGAATGGATGGGTGGTGTTGGGGATTCCTCATTAGTATGAGGCCTTTTGGGAGGTGCCCAAAAACAAATCCGTGAGGGCTTGTCCCAGAGCGGACAATATCATACTAATGCGGGGTTGGGGTGAGGGCACGCGCAGTTCCAACATGTGGTATCGGAGCCCAGGTTCTTGCGGGCGGGAGTAGCGGACTGTGCAGTGTGGAAAAATCTCAGTGTGACGGTGTAACTAGGACCAAGACCAAGAAAGAGGATCTGCAGGTGGTGCCTTGTGTCGAAAGTCTTCCCGACGAGAGGAGGTCGGGCGGCGCGTCCCACACCAGAGGGAGAAGAAAAAATGGACCAAAATATATAGGTTCACCCAACCCCATTAGTATGAGGCCTTTTGGGAGGTGCCCAAAAACAAATCCGTGAGGGCTTGTCCCAGAGCGGACAATATCATACTAATGCGGGGTTGGGGTGAGGGCACGCGCAGTTCCAACATGTGGTATCGGAGCCCAGGTTCTTGCGGGCGGGAGTAGCGGACTGTGCAGTGTGGAAAAATCTCAGTGTGACGGTGTAACTAGGACCAAGACCAAGAAAGAGGATCTGCAGGTGGTGCCTTGTGTCGAAAGTCTTCCCGACGAGAGGAGGTCGGGCGGCGCGTCCCGTGAAGTTATAGTCACAGCGGTACAAGATGATTTGGCGGATCAAATGGTGTAGCCCAGCGAAGGAAAGATCTGCGGTTCGAGCCTTGCGTCGAAAGTCTTCCCGACAGGAGGTCAGTCGGCGTGTCCCGCAAAGAGTGTGCGGCGGTGCAAGATGGTTAGCAGATAAAAAGGAAAAACGGATTACCGCTGGAGGGGAGGTCGGAAATTGTGTGGTCCTTGGTTGAGGGGAGGTTTGTTGGGGATTCCTCCAAGTCCCACACCGGAGGGAGAAGAAACAATGGACCAAAATATATAGGTTCAGCCAACCCCATTAGTATGAGGCGTTTTGGAAGATGCCCAAAAACAAATCCGTGAGGGCTTGGCCCAGAGCGGACAATATCATACTAATGCGGGGTTGGGGTGAGGGCACGCACAGTCCCAACAGGTAGGAGGGGCAAGGGGTAGAGCGAGCTAGGGCAAGGGTTGGGGAGGTAGAAGGGTAAAGTAGGCGAGGCGGAAGGGCCGGGGTGGGCAGGGGCGGAGGAGGGGGGGGGCATGCCTGGGCAACTGCCCCCCGGCGAAATTCCGGCGAACTAGGGTTAGTGTACCCGAGCGGCGATGGGAGGCCGGATTTGCCCCCCCAATTGTCGCAGCGCCGCAGGTGTTCTCCACTGCTCCAGTGAGTCGTGACCGATCGAAGAAGATAAGCAGTTGCCAATAAAAAAAGAAGACACAAAACGTCGTCGTTTTGATATTGGGTTTAAAAAAATTATTCTGATCGGGTCAACATCCCAAATGCCCAAATGCCCAATTGACCAAAAAAAAGGAGTGGCGCAACAGTAGCAGAAACGGAAAAAGGCCTCAAGCAATTATTCCTTCTCCATGGTCGGCGAAACTCGAAAGTCGAAAGAGCACAGGGCAGCACTGGAGATTGGAGAAGAAATCCAAAATTCAAAACGCAGTGTCGAAGGATTCTTCATTCTTGAATTCTTCTGTGCTTCTTCATCCAAACTTCAGACTTCCCATCTTCTTTCTAGGTATGTGTAAATTTTAATTATCAAATTATAAAATTTGTTTCTTAATATTTGAAATTTTTGAATATTACTAATTTATGTTTTGAATTTGGAATATTTATTTTGTTTCGTGATTCTAGTGTGTTTGTTAATATTTAAATATTTGATAAATCTTAATGTAATTTCAAGTTCTAGAGATTAAGAAATATATGAAATTGTTGTTTTAAGATTATTGAAATTTTATTTTGTTACTTTATTCTTGGATCAGGAAATTTTGAGACGTGAGATGGATAAATTTGTTATTAGACAAAAGAAGAATCTAGAATTTGTAAGTGATAGAGACAATAAAAAAGAAGCTTCTTCTTCTTCTTCTAAAGAGAAAGAAAGTGTGGTTTCAAATGATGATATTATTGCTGATCCGGGATTACGAAAACCCATTAATGATTTTCCATTGGAAATTAGAGATGTAATAAGGAGAAGATACTTAGCAAAAGGTCCTTGTAAGCCATCAATGGATAAATTTCCACAAAGTTTGACGAGCAAGAACAAAAGATGATTTCAAAGTTATTGGTTTGATAAGTTTAAGTGGTTGGAGTATAGTGTCGCCAAGGATAGAGCATATTGTTTGCATTGTTTTTTGTTTTCGAATACAAACAAAAATGGGTCAAAGGCTTTTACTGAAGTTGGATTTAACAATTGGAAAGATTGTCCAAAAGCATTTGTTGATCATGAAGGAACCAAAGAAAATTCTCATTCTTATTGTAGAATTAAAGTTCAACAATATCTTAATCAAAGAGAGAACATAGATTATGTCTTTTCAACTAACACTGATGCCATTGTAGATGATTATCGTACTCGGTTAGCAACTGTTGTAAAAGTGGCTCGATATCTTTTGGGGGAGGGCTTAGCTTTCAGGGGACATGATGAATCTCCCGAATCAATCCATCGAGGTAATTTTCTTGAGCTCATATCTTGGTTTTGTAAGACCAATGTAGCTGCTGAAAAAGTCATGCAAACAAATGCTCCTAAAAATAATCAAATGACTTCTCCTACCATTCAGAGAGATATTATTGAAAGTTGTGCAATGGAAACGAGAAATGTCATATTGAATGAGATAGGAAAAAAAAATTTTGCTCTTTTGATTGATGAAGCTCGAGATTGCTCTGTGAAAGAGCAAATGTCAGTGATTTTGAGATTTGTGAATGATAAAGGGGAGGTTATAGAACGTTTTCTTGGATTAATTCATGTTGAGGAGACTTCTGCAAAGTTTCTTAAAAAATCAATTGATGAATTTTTTGCAAAACATGGATTGTCTCTTTCAAGACTAAGAGGTCAAGGTTATGATGGGGCTTCAAACATGCGCGGTCAATTTAATGGGTTGAAAACACTTATTCTTAATGAAAACAAGAATGCATACTACATTCATTGTTTTGCCCACCAACTTCAGTTAGTTATTGTTGCGGCTGCACAAGATAGGGAGAGTGTATTTGATTTCTTTGAAAAGCTATTGATGATTGTTAATACAGTTGGATCCTCGTGCAAACGGAAGGATTTTCTCCTTCAAGTACACGAGGAGGAAACTTTGCATCGCATAGAAACAGGTGAATTGTCAACTGGAAGGGGGCAAAATCAAGCAACATCTTTAGCTCGACCAGGTGATACACGTTGGGGCTCTCACTACAAAACTCTTGTTCGTCTCTTTGATATGTGGAATGCTATTGGTACAATGCTAAATTCGTTACACATGCATGGTGAAACACCCAAAATTAAAAACAGTGCTGGTGGTATTCTTGATAAAATGGATTCTTTTGAGTTTGTTTTTATTGGAAAGTTTATGTTGAAAGTTCTAGGTATGACTAACACCTTATCAAAGATATTACAAGCACGAGATCAAAATATTGGTTGTGCTTTGAATATGATTGGTGTAGTAAAAAAGAACTTACAAGATTTTAGAGATCATGGTTGGGATGCCTTTTTGAAGGAAGTTAGTGAATTTTGTGAAGAACATGTAATTGATGTACCTAACATGGAAGATTATCTTCGTGGGCGATCAAGAAAGAAGATGAAAGGTGGTGAACCCATGACAAATTATGTGCATTTTCGTGTAGAGAACTTTGCAAAGGTATATTACTCTTATTATTTTTAAATGTTGATATCTTTTTTAGAAGTATTTTAATATCATAATATACTAAATAAGTTATTATTATAATTATTCTTTATTTGATTTTAGGTGATTGATACTCTTGCTGTGGAAATGGATAGACACTTTACAGAGACAAACACAAATTTACTAAGATGTGTGATGTGTCTTGATCCTTCTAATTGCTTTGCGAGTTTTGATCAAGATCGGCTATTGGAGCTTGCTGTACTATACTCAGAAGATTTTAGTTCTACTGATCGAGTTGAGCTTATTCATGAACTTCAAAATTACATTTCGGATATGAAATCGAATAAAGTTTTTGCTAACATCTCCAATCTTGGAAGTCTTGCAAAGAAGATGGTGGGGATGAATTATCACACATATTTTCCTTTGGTATATCGGCTTATAGAATTGGCATTGATATTACCTGTTGGTACAGCTTCAGTGGAAAGGAGTTTTTCTGCGATGAATATTGTCAAGACTGATTTACGCAACCGTTTGGGAGATGAGCTTTTATCAGATTGTCTATTGTGCTACTTTGAGAAAGAAATTTTTAAGAGCATCGATGATGAAGTTATTATGCAGCGCTTTCAAAAGTTGGCATCTCGAAAAAATTTTCTACGGCCTCAAACAAGTCTTACTCTTTTACACAAGTAGAAGGAATGTTTACTTGCAATTTGCCAATTAAGATACTTACTACTTACTATTATGTATTTTGTTTATTTATTAAGTGAATTTTTGCCCCCCCATGAAGTCTACCCTGGCTCCGCCACTGGGGGTGGGGGCATGCGTGTGAAGGCGGGGGCAGAAAGTGAGTAGTAATTTTCTTTTGAAATGAAACGAAATTCATTTCTCCCTTGTCGATTTGAAATATTTATTCTTGAAAATATTTTTCTACCACTTTTATAAGCAAATGTAGAAAATTAAAATTAAAATTTTTTTGTGAAAATGTGTTCTTCAAACCAAACGCTCCCTTAGTTTCAATATACTTTACCAAATGTGTTTTATTTGGACAGTATGTATATTGTAAAATTTGATGATGTTTCTTCATTGTCATGCTTTGGATTATACGGAGTATGAATTTAGAAACAATAAACGTTGTTAACGTGTGTTGAGTTGTTTATGATAGCTTTGACAGCCAAGTTACGGAGCATTATGTAAAGTAACTGTGTAATGAAAGCAACACATGAAAGCAAGGCAAACGGTGGGAGATGTTTTATACCCCGGAGTAGAATTTATAGAGTACACTCAAATCAGATCAGATTTAAAACAGTTTTAAATATAAATACATTCATGTCAGATCATGCCAAATTTGATCAGGTTATATCAAAACTTATTCAAATCAGATCATCATCGTTCAAATCAGGTGAAAAGAAAAACCTAAAATCACCAAGAATAGCTTGAAAAAACCAAATACCAAATATAAGTTGAGCCCGGTTCCATGGCCACTGGATTCCAGTGGCCACGGAAGTCACTGTCCCCTACGGAGCTCCGTTCATAAAATTGATGATTCCTACCCCTCCTCCTAACCCCCCGTAAACCCCTTTCCAAGTCCCGACCCAAACTAATCACCTCACCTACATCAATTGCACCTCGTAACTAAACGGGAAGAATGTTGTTTTAGGATAGGGGAGTACACTGTACCGCTAAAGTTCTACACTGCTCATGAAAAGAGGATAACAAAAAGGAAAATGCTAGGGTGCCCCCACATGGATGCTACCACGGGTGCACCCATGCTTCGCATAGACAAACACAGACGATAATTATCTGTGCCGCACAGACAATTATCGTCTGTGTTTGTCTGTACGAAGCATGGGTGCACCCATGGTAGCAACCATGTGGGGGCACCCTAGCATGGTCCTAACAAAAAATCATCTATAGTGTAGTGATTCTAACTTAAAACCCGAAGGAGTCTTGAGTGTGACTAGAGAGTTAGGAATTTGATTGAATAACACTCAATCCCTTCTTGATTTTCTTGAATAATGGAAAAAGTATTTTTAGTTATAATGTAAATTTAGTATAATTAATTTTATTTTAAAATATATATATACTTTTGATATATCAAATTTTATATTATTTAATTATTTTAAACTAAATATAATTCATGGTAAAAGAATGTTATAATTAGACAAAAAAGTTAAACTGGGATAATCTTTTAATAGGAAATACGAGTAAGAAAACTTTCAAATAACATGATTTGTACGGATGCTTAGAATGAGAATGAAATTGTCCCAAAGCAAAACAATGTTTGATACCGACCAACTGTAGCCACGTACGGGGAGGGAGAAATTCATATTTCACGAATCACATCATTATATATATATATATATATATATATATATATATATATATATATATATATATATATATATATATGTATATATATATATATATTAGGATAAAAATTTTGTTTCAATAGTCCGTATGAAATTGTGCCAAAAATTAATTTCAGAAATACTCCAAAATTTCTCCAAAATTACATTTTATTTAATTTGTGTAGAACTTTTGATATACATTTTAAATATGTAATTTTTATTTTTATTCTCATTTTAATTTATAAATAAAATCATTTTTTTAAAATAAAATTATACACTTTGGTCAAACAATGTAAATGAATTTGGGACGGAGAGAGTACCATATTTGACCTTCCTTTTGCACGATAACAAAGTACTCCCTCCGTCTCTGAAAACCTTTCTCCTTTCTTTTTTTCATTCGTCTCAAAAAATACTTCTTATTTCTATTAAAAAGTAACTTTTACCCCTTACTTTTTCATACCCTACCTATCACATCATACCTTTTTACTAATAATTTACTCATCAAATCATACTTTTACCCATCACATCAAAGAGCATTTTTGGAAATTCAATACCAAAATACACTCCCCTTAAATTTCTTCAAAATCAAAACATCCCATGTTTAAAGAGACAGAGGGAGTATAAAATAGTTATATCTTTGCATTATTGTCCATGTGTGTTTATGAAATACAGTAGAATTAAACCAAAAATAATGTCATGGCCTAAATTGATGGATAATGATCTCCTACTGTCTTTCAAAATGATTCCAATTTTTCTAAATTTAAAATAAAAATATCATTTTCATATTAAAAAATTACTACTCCAATATAGGGTTTATATCGTTTTTCCTAACCACTTAATTTTATCCTTCACAATAATTCGTTATCTTTAGACAGTGGAGTAGTTTTTTTTTTTGAAATCAAATTTGAATATCATTCCAATAAATGAGAAATACAATCCGGAGGAGATGTATTTCACGTAGAAGATTGAGTTATCGCACTACAAGCAAGTGTATGAGCGATACCATTAGCTTCCTGAAGAATATGAGAAACCAATGCCGAATTAAACTGAGCTAGAAGAGCCTTACAATCTTTTATTATAGTTCCAAGATAAGAAAAAACCTAGATGTTTCTTTCACAAAGAGCTTCCACAACCCACCTGCAATCCGTAAGGAGCTCCACATCTTGGATCTCGTTAGCTCTAGCCCAGGTAAGAGCTTCTCTACATGCCATAGCCTCTACCATCACCGGTTCTAAGGGACATTGCATCATTCCATTTATAGCAGCATAGAAGGAACCTCCCGGATTAAAGATGACGCTCCCAAAAGCGACCTCTTTAGAGGAAGGGAATATGGCTGCATCCACATAACATCGAAAGACTCTGTGCTCTGATCTCGGGGAAACTTGCATCGACTCTTGTCTTCCACTTTGACCAGGTCTGTTTGGCAGATCTAGTAAGGCTTCTCTGACCCATCTTACCACAGATTGCGGTGAAGGGATGTAATGATCCCAAACCGCCTTGTTTCTGGCTCTCCAAATTGCCCATATACCTCCGGCTACCAACTTAAGCTCCTTAACAGAAAGCTTTGAAAATTGGTATTCCATCCATTCAACCAATGATTGTGTCTGTACAAGATGACAGGACCATCCCAATAAGTTCCAGACTCCAATAGCCAAAGGACAATGAAGAAATATATGATCAATGGTTTCTGCAGCACCGCCACAAACTGGACATTCAATCTTGATCTCCATGCCTTTTGTAATCAACGCCACCTTGACCGAAATGATATTTCTAATTGTACGCCAAAGGCAGATTCTAGTTTTAGGAGCAATTAGAATCTGCCATATCTGACCCCATCGAGAGAAACCAAGAGTTGACGTAGCTTCGCCAACCAATCGACGATAAGCCTCTTTGACGGAGTACTCCCCATGCGTCTCTCCTGCCCAATACCATTTGTCCTCACTATCTAGTTGAAGTGGCACCCTACTGATCTGCTCCATATCTCTGGGGCAAAATAAGCTTTGCACAACCTCTAAATTCCATCCACCTGCATCACGATTCAACAAGAAACAAACAGAAAGATTAGGCATAAAAGGTGGTCGGGGAGTGAGAATAAAGGGATTCACCCTATCGGCCAGCCAAGGATCTCCCCACACAAGAGTGTTAGATCCGTCTCCAATCCGCTTCCTCACTCCATCTGAAATCAAATTTTTTGCTTCCAGTATGCTCCTCCAACAGTAGCTTGGATTACTTCCCAACCGGGCTTCCAGGAATGATGTTTTGGGAAAGTACCTAGCTTTGAATACTTTAGTCACAAGTGCTTCCAGTTTCGTTAAGAGGCGCCATCTTTGTTTACCTATCATGGCCACGTTGAATTCACGTATTTGTTTAAAACCCAATCCCCCGAACTTCTTGGGGGCCGATAGTCGCTGCCAAGACATCCAATGAATACCTGAAGAGTTAATTCCTTTACTCTCCCACCAAAAGGAGTTCAAAAGGCGCTCAATTCTCTGGCAAGTAAAACGAGGGAAAAGGAATACACTCATCGCATATAAAGGCATTGTCTGAGCCACTGTTTTCAATAGGATCTCCTTCCCAGCTTTTGTAACACCTGCCTTCCGTGGACCTGGTTCACCTGCGACCCAACGGACCGGTAGGGTTACATGGGCGGTCCGAAAACCCTCCGTAGCGAAAAACATTAATGCTTATTGATTATGAAAACGGTTGGGTTTAATTAGTGGAATAAATGCTAGGGAGTTAATCCCAAAACGTGTGAATTATAAATGCAGAGTAAAGCGAAAATAAATAAATAAGTCCAAAATAAGTAACCGACATATGGTGGGTTCATGCCCAAATGATTAATTTATTAAATGTATATAATTATTAAATTTGTCCGTGCTCCGCCCATCTTCCCATCATCACTGTCCTCCAGGGTTAGCACCTGTATCGTCATGTCTACCTGCGTGTAGCAAAAACAACTACACGCTCAGCAAAAGCTGAGGAGTGAATCTAACAAAAGAACATAAAGTGATAACCCATATGATTATGCACATATTAGTACCTGTACTTAACGTACGGAAAACCACATGTTTACTAACTGATTAATTTGCACTTGATGGGATACTTTTTACACATAACAAAATGAATAATAACCACATTGAATGTTGATGTGACGTGGAACATACATGATGATGATATGACTTGATGCATGACCTGAACTATCAGGGACACCACTGGCTTAGCCTCACTTCACAGGATCACCCCTGCACTCCGGTTGTCATACCGAAACGGTAATGAGCCGGGAACAAGTGGACTAGCAAAACCGGGTAGTAGCCGTAACCTGACTACTATATAAACATTTCATGAAAACATACAACCAGATTCTGGGTCAATATGGTCAACGGGGCTTATTCAACAAACTGCCCGGGAACCTGCCCGCGGAACGGTCGACCGTACCCTACTGGCGGTCGACTGTGGGGCTACGGTCTGGTTCTGGGTTACTGACGATCCACCTAGGTCTTCCGTTGCGGCTGACGGTCGACCGTCCCGGTGGTGACCGTCGGACTGGCCGAGGGTACGGTCCACCGTCTGTAGCGGCGGTCGACCGTCCCGAGGATAGTCCCTTGTCCTTGGCTACGTTTTGGTCCATTTTGCAAACTTAACACCTTGATTCTTTTTAGAACAATAATGTAAACATTTATGAATATATTCATAGTGATTCATAGGCCAATATATACGATTTTTACGTAGTAAACCTTTTGATGGCTAACCTACGAACATGCATAGATTCTACGTAGGTTGCGTACGATATTCCTATGAATATAACGACATAGATTATAACTTGATGTTCTAGAATTAGAGGGGACAACTACTCACCTCTAAACGTAGGGGTTGATGAAACGTAAACGGAATGAACGGATGGATGACGATGAATGATGAACGAACGACTTCTCGCGTGAACTTCCTTCTCTTTTACCTCCTCGTCTACACGTCGGAACTCCTCCTTTTTCCCTGGGCTGCTATGGCCGAAACTCTCAACAAGGAGAAGAGGAAGATGGAGAGTGTGTGTGTTGAATAAGGGAGTTACAAGTGATGAAGAACATGAATGGGGAAGAGGGGTTTTATTAAAGGGAATTTAATGGGTGAATAATGGTGGGAGGAATGAGGGTGTAGTGGCGTGAGAATTGAGGTGAAATTAAGTGGAGAGTTATTCTCAATAATTTTACTCGGTAGTATAAAATCTGACCTGAACGGTACACGCTTTCCCCCCCGAACAGGTCCGAATTGAGATCCGTTTGTGTTTCCAGAATCAGATAGTCAAAACGAATTTAATGACATGCTCAAATAATTTTTCTAAGAACTTTATTTTCAAACATCCGGGTCCACCCCAATCATTAATTAATTTATTTAATTAATGTTGAGAGGTCCGTTATTAAAACATTTTTTTATATTTAAAAACACATTAACTTTTGAAATCCATCTAATGAGATCAACATCTCAATATTTATTATTTAAAACAATGAGTCTCAATAAATAAATAATATTTATTTATTTAAAACTAGGCCGGTTTGAGGGCGTTACAGCTTTGGATAGCAACTTCTTTCCCCAACCCCGAATCTGACATCGAATTTTATCTTCAATATAAGAGAACACTCTTACTTTATCTCTTCCCAAAAAAGAGGGTAGCCCCAAATACTTACCAAAATTCTCTGCCTGGACTACCCCAAAAACTGAAGCAAGAGACTGCCGAATGTGAGGAGTGGTGTTCAAACTAAAAC
The DNA here is from genome assembly GCA_003260385.1 of Cuscuta australis. Lineage (NCBI taxonomy): Eukaryota > Viridiplantae > Streptophyta > Magnoliopsida > Solanales > Convolvulaceae > Cuscuta > Cuscuta australis. Next base: position 815,207 of record NQVE01000162.1, on the reverse strand, counting down.
ATATACTAGATTTATTGAAGTTTACCAACTGCCCTAAGATACGCTCATACTCGGTGAGACATTGTTTCACCTGCCCAGCCTCCTCCTCCGATGCCTTAAAGAATAGCAAGCTATTGTCTGCAAAGAACAAATGGGTTATGGGAGGAGCTCCCCTGGCCACTCTAATACCATGAATCAACCTCTTCCTTTCAGGCTCCTTCAACATCAAAGAAGACCCTCCGCACATAATATAAACAAATACAGGCTGAGGGGGTCTCCTTGACGAAGTCCCTTGGTGGGAACCGACTCATCTGTAACAACGCCATTAACAAGAACACGATAGTGGAAGGAAGCAACACAAAGCATAACAAGTTCAATCCACCGACTATCAAAACCTAGTTTCTCCATCATTTTGTGGAGAAAGCCCCACTCCACCCGGTCATATGCCTTTGCCATATCGAGCTTTAATCCCACCCATCCCGTCAAACCCGGCTGCTTTTGTGTAAGTAATGACCCATTTCTGCAGCTAGTAAAATGTTATCCGAAATAAGTCTACCTGGGAGGAACGCGGATTGATTATCCGAGATAACATGTTGCAACAAGGGTTTAAGGCGATTTGCCACCATCTTGGCTATAATCTTATATGTAGTATTGCATAAGGCAATGGGTCGGAGATCTGCCACAGTCTCAGGGGTTTGCTTCTTGGGGATCAACACTAGCGTGGTATCGTTCATTCCGTCAGGAAAAGAGCGATCCTTAATACACTTCAAAACAAACTACGTGACATCAGAACCCACTGTCTCCCAACTTTTTTGATAAAAACCAGGGTTCATACCGTCCGGTCCAGGGGACTTATCCAGATGCATGGCAAAGAGAGCTTCTTTCACCTCACTTTCCTCGAACGGGCGGAGCAAACCAGTATTTTGCTCCACAGTAATATATGTTGTAAGGGAGTCCAAAAAACCTGAATTAGCCGCCCCATTAGAGTGAAATAGACTGTTATAATAATCTATCACTAAACTCATTAAATCTGGACCCTCGCACCACTTGCCATTCGGAGCCATCAGGCCATGAATTTGATTTTTCATTTTATGGTAAGAGGCATATTGATGGAAGAAACGAGTGTTCCTATCTCCCGCACAAAGCTAGTGTTGCTTTGCTCGTTGTTTCCAGTATATGTCCTCCTGATCAAGCAATTTAGAGAGTTCCTTATCTGCTTTATTAAGAATTTGACGCCCCTCCTCATCACGACGCTTGCGGACCCTTTGAATTAAGTCACACAACTCCTTCCTCTGCTTGCCAAATCTTTGGAACCTATCGCCTCCCCACTCAATAAGCTTCCTGACACAAAACTGCAATCTGTCTTGAAAAGGCATCTCAACTGACCCCTGCCAATCAGCTTTAAGAACCTCTTTAAACCCTTCTTCTCTAAGCCATGCATTTTCAAATCGATATTGACTTCTCTGAATATGAAGTGTCGGGCCCAAAAGACTCAAATACAGAGCCGAGTGGTCAGACCAATGCATAAAGTGATTGAAGACACAAGCTCGATCAAAAATCAGTTGCCAAGATCTCGTGGCCACCGCTCTGTCAATACGTTCTTCTATCCAGTTATCAGTACCCCGACCCCTTTCCCAGGTAAAAGGGTGTCCCCTCATTCCCAAATCGAACAAGACACATTCACATAAAGTGTCATTAAATCCTGTGAGGAGCGCAAGAGGATGGGGGCTGCCCCCTTCTTATCTCCAGCGGCACACATATCATTGAAATCTCCAATCACCAACCATGGCAACAAAGACTTATGCTTGAGAGAGCGTAGCAAATTCCAAGATGACTGCCTCTGATCCCTTCGGGGGTTCCCATAAAAACCAGTCTATCTCCATGTTGGCATATTCTTTATTGAAACAGAAATATCCACATGATAACGAGAATAACTAATAAGGCTGGCTATGTTATTCTCCTTCCACAGTAATACTAGACCCCCACTCAATCCCACACTGTCCACAAAGAATAAACCCTCAAAACCTAGCTTAAAGCGCAATTCTTCTGCCTTGCTTCTTGCACCTTTTGTTTCCATAAGAAATATCAAATCCGGCTTTTTGGCGGCTGTTAATTCAGCCACTTCTTGAACTGTCTATCGGTTGCCCAACCCACGGTAGTTCCAGCTAATGATGCTCATTGATCCTGGCGGGTCTGGAAACCAGCACCCGCCCCAAACAAGTTTTTTTAACTATCATCCATCAAGGTTTCATTGGAAACAACATTAAATCCCACCTCGTTCCCCCTTTTACGTTTAGTTGCCAACCCAAGGGATATGTCATCTTCAGTCCCAGAGCTTTCACCAACCGACTATAGTTTTGCCAACTGCCCCACGTTAACAGGGTCTACACGCCTGATCCATTGCTCTCCAACCGATAAGAGAGCCTTCTTTCCCCCTGCCTTGAGTGACTCATCATAAGGGTAGCTCTCTAGGGCCAAAGAGGAAAGAAGTGCTGCACGACAGTGCTTCGCCAAATGCCCAAGGATGCAACTGTAGTAACAGAAAACAGTAATCCTCTCATATTTGAAGAGAACCCACACTACAGAGCCATCCCTCTTCGTTAGCTTCATCTTTTGTTTCAACGGTTTACGAACATCAATGGCCACACGCACCCGAAAGAATCCTTGGAAAGCTTTAAAAGTATTGGCTACATCAATCTTACAAAATTGACCCAAAAACTTACCCACTTCCTCAAGAACTGCTGGGGAGGTATACCCTGGAGGAAGGTCATGCACTTGAACCCAGAGCTCTAGCCACTGTAAATCTGCAGTTGTGACTGTTTCTCCAGGCTCAACAAGGCAACACAGAAGCATATTGTTCTCAAATGACCAAGGTCCTTCATCGAGTATGCGTTTGGCATCCTTCTCATGGTAAACGTAGAACTAAATAAGCCCTCATTCGCCTTATTTGAATCTTACCACCATAGCTGGCCGCCAAACTGAAGCAAGAACTTGTGTTTATAAGTATACACATCCAAATAAATCTATATGACATGACTATAGAGATATGAGAGCTATTACTGGCGAATGATTGAACAATCCACATCGTTTTCTCGTTTCACTCGAGACCGGATGAATGAACGTTAAAACTGAAGCGATTCATGTTAAAAATAAAAACAAATACTTGAATAATTTTTTTAAGAAAGGGGAAAGGGATATTTTTATTTGTGGTGTGTGCTGATTTTTAAAAATATATATTAATTTATAGAGGGAGGAGATGAATTTTTTTAGCCCAACAGCATTGATGGGTGTAATCTCACGTAGAACACGTATCGGGCCCACTACAAACATTTCCCGGGTGAATCGAGAAAACCATTCCAGACGTCGAAATAAGCATTTATGAATTTGACCGAGTAGGGCCTAACCACCCGGCTAAGATTTGGATACTTCATCAGTCAACAGGCAGATCCAAGCAAGCGTAAAACTCATGAACCATCCGAGTGATTTATCTGGAAAGATCACCCTGGTAACCTATTAGGGATCACACAAATCTTCAGTTCAGCGTATTTTAATTTGGAAAGTAGCTTTTAGAGGGGATTGAATCCTTTGCACTGACTAGCGTGTCCAAACGCTACAAGAGAAAGCACAGTAAGATGTCAATCAAGGAAGAGGACAAAACAATAAAAGACAAACATGAGTCATCTCGTCACATGAGTGAACAGTGGCGAACATCGCTCTGTCTCCCTCCTTTAACGCTATAAATACCATGTGTAACCCTCAAATGTGGGGATCTGAATTCTCTCACTAGAAAACTCTTGTATACTTCTTCCATGTACTCTTGCCTATATTCAATAACAAACGTACTGCATGTTTTCCACCTACAGTCCTCTCGGTCAACACTTGTTTTCTGTCTTTTGCTTATTTTACCTTGGTAAGTCACCCTAGACCTTGTCTAGAGTAATTTACCCGGTAAGTAATTTACACCATCAGGTATCATAGTCGTTAGGGAGGGGAGCCAACAGTTATTTTTGCGCTCCAACGCACGTCAAATCTTTGACAAGGGATGATGATGCCGTGTTAACGAGGGAGGGGGGCGGTGTTTAACGCCTCCTGGTGTCAAAATACAAAAGAATGCAGCGGGCGTTAAAGATAGAGTAATTTACCTAAATAGGACTAAAAATAATGACTTTCCTAATATAGGACTATATGTTTTTATTTCCTAATGTAGGACCATTGATCATTATCTATTAGTCATTATTCAACTAAATGTCCAGCATCACTTGGACATTATTCTTCTTACTTGTCAATATTAAGTTTTATTTATGGAATAAAAAAGTTTAAGTCCTACGTTGGGAAATGACTTACTCCCTCCGTTTGGAAAAACACTTCCCATTTGGATTTGGGGCAAAAATAAGGAAGTGTTAAATTATAGTTGATTTCCAATTTTGCCCCTGATGTAATGGGTAAAAGTAAGATGTGATGGATAGATTATTAAAGAAAAAGTATGATGTGATAGGTAGGGTATGAAAAAGTAAGGGTAAAAGTGGTTTTTTAATAGAAAAGGGAAGTGTTTTGTTGGAAGTGGAAAAAATGAAGGAGAAAGTCTTTTTGAGAACGGAGGGAGTATGTTTTAGTTCTATTCAGTGCAAATTTCACTTAAAAGTATTGCCAGTGCCCTAAGATATGGGGAGCGAACACACGGCTCACCTTTTTTCTATGTTCTTTTTGCAATTTGGCCAATTTCTCCATCTCGTTTAATCTCCCTTTTTTGAAAGAAAGTTATAGTTTAAGATAATTACTACGTCTAACAAAACGATTGAAAAGTGTAGACATTTAGACAAGAACTTCACTCCATCGCAATAAATGTTTTATAATTTAATTTTTATTTTTATTTTTAAGGACTTAAGAGATTGGGATTATATATGTTGAAAATTAAAAGTGTTGTTTTTAGACATCTAATGATACGGGTGCGGTGGCGCCATTGGGTGGTAACCTAGGAGGAACGGACAGACCCCGAAGGTAGGTACGGGCGCCCCGTCGCTACGACGACTATGTTTAATGTGTACTTTTTTATATCATTTAATTTCATTCATGTAACGTAGATTTTCTTAGGAGAGCGGTCTATAAGCTCTTTCAAGGGTTTTCTTTTCGGTTCTTTCCCTTGTCGCTTTTTTTGAACCGACAGGTTAGTCGTAGGGTTTGAGGAAGTCCATCTTATAAATACGGTCTTGTACCTCAAAATAGCCAAGCAATAATACACAACTATCCTCTCCCCTAAATTCTTTTTCTCTCTTCCTTCAAAACCCTAATTATCCTTCACTGGTTTTCCTCGCCTGTGGCCGCAGAACCCCTACGGTGGAAGTGGTTCTTCCTCTGGCTACGTTTGTGTGATACAACTCGTATCATCTAAAAATGATAAAAGTTAATCATTTTTATTCCCTACTTTTTAAGTATATTTTCCTCTGTTCCAAAAAGTTTTTCTTTTTTTTTATATTTGTATCCCACAAAGTTCTTTTTTCTATTAAAAAACTACTTTTATTCCTATTAATTCTTATTATATTTATTACATTATAATTTTTTACTAATAATCTAATCATCATATCAAAAACATTTTTGGAAAGTCAATACAAAAATATTCCTACGTAAATTTCATAAAAGCCAAAATGAGAACAATTAACTTTATGAGACGGAGGAATGGTATAGTTAACCGTGATGATGGGATAAAAATGCTAGAAAAATTATTGAAAATGTGGGATAACATCAAATCATTGATGTCAAAATATAGTGCATCTTGAAAATTATTTTTATTTTCACGGCACCCTCTTTAATACAGCATATATGGATGTCAAATTTCTCCAAACTAAATACTTCTGTGGTCCATTAATTTCTTTCTCACTTTTTTCTTTTGGACTGTTCACAAATTTATTTCTCATAATTTCATATTTTGACAAAACCTTTTGATGAATGTGTCATTTTACCCTGAAAGCAACACATGGAAAGTCTTTATATTTTTACGGGGTGATTCCCCTTTTATCAGGGTGTGATTCCCCTTTTTTCAGCCTTTACTCCAATCAGAAATACGTCCTCTTCACCAAAGTGGAGCTGCGTATTAAAGGTTGGGAGACCAAGTTTTTTGTGATTGAAGCTCCTGCCGATCTGCCTTTCGACCTACATACCAATTGAGCCCCGTAAAATCAAGCTTTCCCGGACCCTTATTTCCTATTTTTTCACACAACAACAAGAGCAACACGTAGAGATGTTTCTTAATCTCCGTGCCAAATCAAAACGGGAAGGAAATTTTTGGATGGATGAAGTAGTAAAAGGCAAACTTTAGAGAGTAGATTCATATCACACAGATACGAAATCTGGTACTACAGACGGAGATAAGAAGCTTAGCATTGAAGTGTGTTATGTATATATATAAATGACACAGGATTAATTAGGGAAATCTATTTTCCCATATGTTTCATTATGTTTGTTTTGTCGATATTAGCACACACGACCATTAAACAAAAAGCTATTGTTTTTATTTCCACGCTGTTCGTCGTACTTGCGCTGACAGCTGGGCCAGGGTGGGCGCTTCCACGCGTGCCACGTGTCCATAATTAAGGACAATCTTCTTAATTTATTGTACATTAATTAATGTGATTAATCCTCCGCCATCAAACCTAATTGCATATCTCAACTGTGCTGCATTGGAAAATCTTCATCTGATTAATCAGTGCCACTAATTTGGGGAATGGGGATTGTATTAGCCTTGGACCCACTTCCAGCTCGAAGGATTTGTTTGGGGCTTCTTTTTTTCCTTTTTTATTTCAACAAGAAATCAAACAAGATACGAGTAGGCAACCCTCCCTCTTTTTAATTAATTACGGACAATTAACTTCCCAACTATCCCTGAAAAAAAACTTCCTCATAGACCGGGTGTGTATTTTTTGGTCCATACAATATATGTGTAAAATATAAGAAATATATAAATAAGAGTATATAAAATATATAATCTTTTCCCTTTTTTTCATCCGTCCCTTAAAACATTTCTTATTTCTATTAAAAAGTCACTTTTATCCCTTACTTTTTTCATACCCTACCTATCACATTATATTTTTTACTAATAATCTATCTATCTGAAGAATAATTAATTTCTACAAATGATAACGGAGGACTAAGCCTCGTATAAATAGTACAAAGGAATCCTAACTACGGAAAGAAACCTATACATGGAAACTACCATATAAATAATGATTACATCATTAATATTAAATATATACATACTATATTTAACATGCGCCCAACTACGTGACCGGCGATGGTCGAACGCCGAGACTGTGTCTGAAGTCGGAAAATAGGAGAGACGGGAGCCTTTTGGTGAAAATATTAGCATACTGAGAAGAGGAGGGAACATGTAGAACTCGAACATGACCAAGGGAAACTTTGTCTCTAACAAAGTGAATATCGACCTCAACATGCTTGGTGCGCTGATGTTGCACGGGATTAGACGAGAGGTAAACAGCACTGACATTGTCACAGAAGACAAGTGTAGCACGTCGAAGAGGTTGATGAAGCTTAAGGAGGAGATTTCTGACCCAACTAGCCTCAGCAACTGCATTTGCCACGGCGCGGTACTCGGCCTCAGCACTGGAGCGAGAAGTGGTAGCCTGTCTCTTGGAGGACCAAGAGATGAGATTGTCCCCAAGGAAAACACAATACCCAGATGTGGAGCGACGAGTATCGGGGCATCCTGCCCAATCAGCATCCGAATATGCCTGTGAGGAATTTGTACTGGTGCGGTGGAGAGTGATGCCATGGGTGGCGGTGCCATGCATGTAACGCAGGACCCTTTTCATGGCCGTGAGATGAGAGCTGCGGGGGGCATGGAGATGAAGGCAGAGCTGCTGTACGGCATAAGTGAGATCTGGTCGGGTGAATGTCAGATACTGTAGGGCCCCGACAATGGATCTGTAGACGGTGGGGTCCGGGAGAGGGGTCCTGAACGTGGCGGACAGCTTCACCTTGGTGTCAACCGGGGTGGAGATAGGCTTGCAGTGAAGCATGTCAACCCGCTCAAGGATCTCGTGTGCAAACTGAGTTTGATGAAGAAAGAGTCCCCCAACATTGCGCTGGACATTAATGCCGAGAAAGAAATTTAGGTCCCCCATATCTGTCATGGCAAACTCCCCTTTAAGCTGCTGAGTGAGGGAAGTGAGAAGGGTAGTGGAAGAGGCCGTGAGTACAATCTCGTCCACATAGAGTATAAGGCAGGCCATGTCAGTTCCCTGGGAGTAGACAAAAAGAGATGTGTCGCTCTTGCAACCTCGGAACCCCGTAGTGAGAAGAAAACCTGCGAACCGCTGGTACCAGGAGCGGGGGGCTTTCTTGAGGCCATACAAGGCCTTTTTCAACCTGCAAACATAATTCGGCCGGGCTGGATCCTGAAAACTAGAAGGCTGAGTGGCATAGACTGTCTCGTGAAGTGTGCCATTCAGGAAAGCATTCTTGACATCTAGCTGATGGATGTACCAACCCCGACTGAGTGCAAGAGTGAGAGCAATGCGTACCGTGGCAAGTTTGACAACCGGACTAAAAGTCTCGTTGTAGTCGATTCCAAAGCAGTGATTAAATCCACGAACCACCCATCGAGCTTTGTACCTGGACAGTTCACCTGTAGGGCCAAATTTGTGGCGAAAAAGCCACTTGCCGGTAATAATATTTTGGGTGGGGGATGGGGGTACTAATTCCCATGTTTCATTTTTAATCAAAGCATTAAATTCATCACACATAGAATTGTACCAATTATGGTCCTTAAGAGCACTACGGTAAGTGGGTGGGAGAGGGGAAATTTGGGCCATGGAGTTGAGATTGAGGATGTGTTTGGGTTTGGATATGGCGACCTTGGAACGGGTTACCATAGGGTGGGTAGTGGGCGGATTGGGCTGCGGCACGGGGGGTTGTTTGGGGCGGCATTTGGTGGGCTGGACGGGTGGAGGGGTTGCTGGGCCGAGGGGCGGGGGGGAGGGGAGGGCTCGGCCGAGAAACTGGGGAAGGGGGTGGGCTGGGCCGAGGAAGAGTGGTGGGCTGTGTGGGGGGGGAGGTGAGAGGTGATTATGGTGTGGGTTTGTGTTGTCCTCCACGGAGTCGAGGAAAGCAAGGTCGGTGGGTGAGACCGGATGGGAGTAGGGGTATGAGTGTTCATCAAAAGTGACATGACGAGAGATGATTATTTTGTGAGTGAGAAGATCGAGACACCGGTATCCCCGTTGGTTAGACGGGTAATCGAGGAAGACACATCGGGCGGAACGGGGGGCAAGTTTGTGGGGGGCCGTAGCGGAAAGGTTGGGGTAGCAAAGGCACCCGAAGACACGGAGATGAGAGTATGTGGGTTTATGACCACAAAGAGTTTCATGGGGGGTGCGATTTTGAAGGGTGGTGGTGGGTAAGATCTTGAAGAGATGAGAGGCCATATGTAGAGCTTCACCCCAGAAGGTGGGTGGGAGTTTGGCTTGGAAAAGAAGAGTGCGAACTGTATTATTTATAGTACGAATGGTTCGCTCTGCCCGTCCATTTTGTTGACTGGTGTGGGGACAGGAGAAACGAAAAAGAATACCCATAGCTTCAAAAATGTCACGTAGGGGCCTGTTTCAGTATTCGGTTCCATTATCACATTGCATAGATTTAATTGTAGTGTTAAAACTGGTTTTTCACGAAAGCAATAAAAGTGTGAAGATGGGAACATGCTTCAGATTTACTTCTAAGAGGAAACACCCATAAAAAATGAGAATAATCATCCAAGAGTAACATATAGTGTTTAAAACCAGTAACACTAGTGATAGGTGACTGCCACAAATCAGTATGTAAAAGCTGGAAAGGGAAAGTAGAAATACGACTCGATGACTCAAATGGGAGACGAACATGTTTTCCCAACTGACAAGCATGACAAAGAGAGTTCTGTAAATGTTTAAAAGAGAGAGTAGAAGAGAGACTGGGGACTCCACGGAGGACAGCAAGGCTCGGGTGACCAAGACAACGATGCCAGAGTTCTGGGCTTCCGGTGGCAACGTGGGCCTAGGCTTGGGCATGGGCGGCAGTTTGGCGCATAGGGTAGAGTGGGCCGACGTTATTGGACCGATGAATCACGGTTCCCGTCAGCATATCCTTCACAGAAAAACCAGTGGAGTCAAATTCAATAGAACAATTATTATCACGGGTGAATTGTCTAACGGAGATGAGGTTATGGATTATGTGTGGGGAAACAAGGATGTTTTGTAAGTTAAGGGGAGGGGATGTGGGAAATTTTTAATTACCGGTTCCCGTAGTACGGACTTTAGAACCATTACCTACAGTGATATATGATGATAAATTTAAAGAATGATTACGAACATGAGAAAGGGTACCTGGGTCCGAGGCGATATGGTGGGTGGCACCGGTGTCCATGTACCAATTTGGATCGTGGAGGGTGAGGATGTCAAAATGGTGGGCTAAGGGCGGTGGGTGTGAGGTGGTTGGCACCAGCTGGGTAAGTGGTAGAGGAGGGGGTAGATGGCGGGTTAGGCGGGGCTGTCGGGTAGGGGGTGTTTTGGCCGTGGGTTGTACTGGCGTATGGGTAGGGGGTGGAGAAAAAAGCTTGGGGGTAGGGGTTGTGTGGGTGAATCCTTATCATACTGCTCTTCGTATCCGGGAGCTAGTTGTGAACATTTGAGTCCAGTAATCAAGGAAAATTCCATTAGAGAGTATCTAATGGGAACTCCATTTACTACAAACCACATTTCAGAACCTTTTTCTCCTTCCACATTAGCCTCCCTAACCATCAACTGCCATAACATGGCTGGAGGGGGAACAAGTTGGACATCAAGGAATGCACCAAAAGGAGAATCTCTCCTAAACACTTCTAGGATATCCATATGATCGCACAACTTTTCTTTCATCATTTTTTGGAAGTCTTGCAGTGAAGGCTTCACATTCAGCTTCATATGTGGAAAGTCCTTTGAATTTACCTTCGCCTTTATCACCGGGACCTATATAACGGCATATAATGTCAACAAATTTCATATGGAAGGATATGCAATTAGTGCAACCAGAAGGTCGACACTTATTTTAGTCGATCAATGAAGTCGATCAGACTAAAAACTCATAAACCATTGTCCATTGGTTATTTGGAGAGAGAATAATTCATTTAAAATGAAGTTTCTGACCTTGAATGTTCCTTGTGTGGGCTTTGGGCTACCGTTGTGCTCTTTCATCCTCTCTTCCGCATGATACTCATCGTTTCCATTTTTGGAGGAAGACACAGAAGCATTCTTCGTCCTCATTGTAGAAATTTAAGGTTTTCCGAGACCAGTGACTTTAGATGGGTAGGGTTTCGATCAAGTTTTGAAGGTGTCGAAGAGGGGGGATAGAGCACACACAGATCGAAAACTCAATGGTCGCACGATGAAGGAAGATGTTTATAGAGGGTTTTTGTATAATCTCTTCCGACGTCGTTTCGCCCATTCTCGGATTTTTTATTTAAATTTAAAGTTGAAACGCCGTTTACGCTTCGTTAAATGGAATAACTTTTCATTTTCTAAGAAGCACGTCGGTCATACACGCCTGGACATTTCCGTCAATTCACCTTTACAGAGTAGTCCACCAAATACGAAACATTTACAGGGCATTTTGATAAAAACCTAGAGCGAACACACGGCTCACCTTTTTTCTATGTTCTTTTTGCAATTTGGCCAATTTCTCCGTCTCGTTTAATCTCCCTTTTTTGAAAGAAAGTTATAGTTTAAGATAATTACTATGTGTAACAAAACGATTGAAAAGTGTAATAGACATTTAGACAAGAACTTCACTCCATCCCAATAAATGTTTTATAATTTGATTTTTATTTTTATTTTTAAGGACTTAAGAGATTGGGATTATATATGTTGAAAATTAAAAGTGTTTTTTTTGAGACATATAAAAATGATAAAAGTTAATCATTTTTATTCCCTACTTTTTAAGTATATTTCCCGTGTTTCATTTTTAATCAAAGCATTAAATTCATCACACATAGCATTGTACCAATTATGGTTCTTAAGAGCACTACGGTAAGTGGGTGGGAGAGGGGAAATTTGGGCCATGGAGTTGAGATTGAAGTGTTTGGGTTTGGATATGCCAACCTTGGAACGGGTTACCATGGGGTGGGTAGTGGGCAGATTGGGCTGCGGCAGGGGGGGGTTGTTTGGGGCGGCATTTGGTGGGCTAGACGGGTGGAGGGGTTGCTGGGCCGAGGGGCGGGGGGAGGGGACGGCTGGGTCGAGAAACTGGGGGAGGGAGTGGGCTGGGCCGAGGAAGAGTGGTGGGCTGTGTGGGGAGGTGAGAGGTGATTATGGTGTGGGTTTGTGTCGTCCTCCACGGAGTCGAGGAAAGCAAGGTCGGTGGGTGACACCGGATGGGAGTAGGGGTATGAGTGTTCATCAAAAGTGACATGACGAGAGATGATTATTTTGTGAGTGAGAAGATCGAGACACCGGTATCCCCGTTGGTTAGACGGGTAACCGAGGAAGAAACATCAGGCGGAATGGGGGGGCGAGTTTGTGGGGGGCCGTAGCGGAAAGGTTGGGGTAGCAAAGGAACCCGAAGACACGGAGATGAGAGTATGTGGGTTTATGACCACAAAGAGTTTCATGGGGGGTGCGATTTTGAAGGGTGGTGGTGGGTAAGATCTTGAAGAGATGAGAGGCCATATGTAGAGCTTCACCCCAGAAGTATTATACAGAGTCTGAATGGTTAAGACCTCTTATCTGAATTGATCAGACATTTGCCTCTGAATAGTTAAGCAATATACTAGCTCTTAATGGTTCAGACCTCTTACTGGTTCAGCACTTAATGGTTTAGACCTCTTACTGGTTCAGCACTTACCTATTCAGAAGTTTCCAAACAGCCCCTTAAATTGGTTTTTCACGAAAGCAATAAAAGTGTGAAGATGGGAACATGCTTCAGATTTACTTCTAAGAGGAAACACCCATAAAAAATGAGAATAATCATTCAAGAGTAACATATAGTGTTTAAAACCAGTAACACTAGTGATAAGTGACTGCCACAAATCAGTATGTAAAAGCTGGAAAGGGAAAGTAGAAATACGACTCGATGACTCAAACGGGAGACGAACATGTTTTCCCAACTGACAAGCATGACAAAGAGAGTTCTGTAAATGTTTAAAAGAGAGAGTAGAAGAGAGACTGGGGACTCCACGGAGGACAGCAAGGCTCGGGTGACCAAGACAACGATGCCAGAGTTCTGGGCTTCCGGTGGCAACGTGGGCCTGGGCTTGGGCATGGGCGGCGGTTTGGCGCATAGGGTAGAGTGGGCCGGCGTTATTGGACCGATGAATCACGGTTCCCGTCAGCATATCCTTCACAGAAAAACCAGTGGAGTCAAATTCAATAGAACAATTATTATCACGGGTGAATTGTCTAATGGAGATGAGGTTATGGATTATGTGTGGGGAAACAAGGATGTTTTGTAAGTTAAGGGGGAGGGGATGTGGGAAATTTTTAATTACCGGTTCCCGTAGTACGGACTTTAGAACCATTACCTACAGTGATATATGATGATAAATTTAAAGAATGATTACGAACATGAGAAAGGGTACCTGGGTCCGAGGCGATATGGTGGGTGGCACCGGTGTCCATGTACCAATTTGGATCGTGGAGGGTGAGGGTGTCAAAATGGTGGGCTAAGGGCGGTGGGTGTGAGGTGGTTGGCACCAGCTGCGTAAGTGGTAGAGGAGGGGGTGGATGGCGGGTTAGGCGGGGCTGTCGGGTAGGGACTGGGGTAGGGGGTGTTTTGGCTGTGGGGTGTACTGGCGTATGGGTAGGGGGTGGAGAAATAGGCTTGGGGGTAGGGGTTGTGTGGGTGAGGATTGGGGCGTGGTTCGAGAAGGCCCGGGTTGGGGTTTGGGTTGGTGAACTGTCCGGAGGGCTACCCGTGGGCGTGCCGTGCATTTGACCTGGAGCTTCGGCCGCGACCACGACCCCGCTGCTGTCCACCGTGCTGCCGGTTGTACTGCGGCTGTCCAGGTTCGCCCCCGCCGCTGGAATCAGTCCGTCCTCCACCTGCGCCGTGGCCCGCCACTGCCGGTGCCCCCACTGCCGGCGTACGATGCTGTGCCACAGTCCCCCGCGACACCGCCGGTCCCTAACTCAGCCCGGTGTTGTTCAAAAAGGAGAAGGGCTGAATGTGTTTGGAGGAAAGTCGGGGGCGGCATTTGATATTGGAGGAACGATGTTTGTGAAAGGTAACCATGCAAGGATAGGCAGCGGAATATAAAAATTTTAACATCCTAACATGATTATCTTGCCCAGAATCACGTACTAAAACTTATAGTAGTAAGAAATTTGTACCTTTCTCCGTAAGTGGTAAAAACGAAGAAGTTATAGGAAGAGCGTTGAAAGTGCAAACGTAACCGTTCAAGCGTCCGGTCTCCAACTTTGACACACGAACAACGCCGGAGTCTACCACAATCTTTATGCTAGTAAAGATTATAGTAGTATAAAATATAAAGATTAAAATTGGAATAATAATTATCTTGTATATTTCTATAGAAAATATTTCTAATAATATTAAGAAAATATTATAGATATTTTCTATGCACAAAATGATATTAATTGAACACTAAAAATAGTATTTCTCTCTCTAAGATGGTATAGCCGAAAACCACTCAAAAATAATTTCTCACATTGTTTTAAAAGTGGCGTGTGATATTTTAAGGGGAAAAGATGGTGAATTTGACTTTGTCATTAACTAAATGACAAAAAATAATTAGCTCCACTAATTAAGCAATCAATGTATAGTTTGATTCTCTAAATCTACACTTTGGCAAAAAAAATTTGAGAAAGTGAGAAGGATTTTTCAAAATTCTTCTCTACTTAAATGTTCAAAGTGTATTTTATTTGACACCAAAAATTAATATAAAATTAATTTTAAATCAAATAAAAATACCAATATCATTTTAAACAAGTATACAACTATACTTTAAATAGTTTATATCAAAATAATTATTTTCATAATTAAAATGACAAATCAAAATAATATATATATATATATATATATATATATATATATATATATATATATATATATATATTAATCGGCACATATATATAATATATATAACCGAATATTTATATATATATATATTATATTCCAAAATATTTTATTTTACTATTTTTTACAAATATACAAATTACTTATTATCCCATTGTTTAATCCTACTCCTTAAATTGTCCAAATTGTGTGACCCGTATAGGCACTTATAAAGCTGGCCACAGTATTGGCTCTGCACCAATACTATAAGCAATAAGCGGTATCTAGCAACACATTATTACCCTCAGATTATAAGTTAAGACGTTTTGCACCGTCAAAACCTTTCCACGACTTAAACTCCGTGTAACTGTATCCCTTTGTCTCAATGTCTAAACTTAATGCAAGGGATTAATAAAATCCAGTTTGTATCCATTAAGTCATTCACTGATTTATCAAGTTTGACTAATAGGAACAGACGTCATAAAAACATCTCAGCATGGCCATGCAATTTCCTCAATCATAACTTATCAGTGGGCCCCATAAGACATTAATCTCTTTTTAAAAGAGTAGTGACAAATCCTATGTACGTAATCTACGTTTCTGAATACGCGTTGCGGCATACCCAAAACAAAGCCTGTATACCATCCTTATTTCATATAGCTTAGGACAATGCATCAAAGTATGCGGGTTCACATATGCAGAAAACGTAATACTTCAAGTCGAAGGATAGTTACACCCGTGGTCGCGCTAAAGATATTTAGAGCATGAACTAAAAGTTCAAGCAACATCTTTAGGATGGGTCAGTCCGGCATCCTATTATCTCTAGATAATATCTGCCCATGTGCGGATGCGAACACACCGTCATTGACTATGAGACTAAGTCAAAACATCCAACACACACTAGTCTCACATGCATTAACGATATCCCACTCTCGTTAATACTCGATTATGGACATTCAGATAAATATTTATTTCAAGATGTTAGTCTCATCAGCAGAATAACACTATCTGACAAACATCTTTAAATATAAATCTAGGAATATAATATTTGTTTACATTAACATGAGATGTGTAAACATATTATATCTGCCTATACATGATAGAATAATGATAAACAGTTGGCCATCAGGGCACAACTCCAACAGTTTGAGCCTGAAGGTCGTCTGGGAGGCCACGGAGAACTTGGAGAATGAGTTGGTTTTCAGAGACGGAGGCGTCCACATCATCCAACTAATCCGCGAGGTTGCGAAGGGTTTGGCAAAAGGCGGGCATAGAGAGAGAACCCTTCGTGGTGGTGCGGAATTGGTGCTCTAGTTGCATCGCCCGAGCCGCTTTGTTATCGTGGAAGAGATTGTAGATGGATTTCCATAGTTCCGAGGCCGAATTTGTGGTGGAGAGCACGAGATCGCAAATTTCATCATTCACCATGGATAAGATCCATCCTTGAATAAGGGCGTCTAGTTGAAACCATTCGGCGTCGTCGGCACTTGACGAGGACGACTTTCCAGTGAGGAAGTCGCCAAGGGAGAAGCGGCGGATGATGAGGAGAAAGAGCCGGCTCCACTTCTTATAATTTGGCTCGGAAAAACTCAGAATGATCGGCACATGAAGCTTGACGTTTAAAATAGTCGTGAACGCCAAGTGGGGAGTCAGCGTGGATGATGACGTACTGGTGACGGAGGTTTTCTCAGACATGGTGGCGTGTTGGAGAAGGCCTGCCGAGAGAGAGAGAAGATAGTTGTGTGAGAGAGAGAGCCTGCCGGGGAGGAGACGTCGCTGCTGGGGTTGCCAGCGTCGCTGGGTGGTGTTCGGCCGAGAGAGGAAGAAGGGGCGGCGCTGCTAGGGTTGACAGCGGCGCTAGGTCGAACGAGGGAGAGAGAGGAGCGCTGGCTCCGATACCATGAAGAATAATTAATTTCTACAAATGATAACGGAGGACTAAGCCTCGTATAAATAGTACAAAGGAATCCTAACTACGGAAGGAAACCTATACATGGAAATTACCATATAAACAATGATTACATCATTAATATTAAATATATACATACTATATTTAACACTATCAAATCTTACTTTTACTCATCACATCAAAACACTTCTTTTGGAAATTCAATACCAAAATACACTTTTTTTTAAATTTCTTAAAAATCAATAACTCCCATGTTTTTAGGACCGGAGGGAGTACTTATATGAAATATACTTTGACATGGAAACCAAATCGGTGAAAATCATGGCCTTTTTTGGAGTACAATGTCAACGAGGGTGTTTTATTATATGTACAACATATTATCGTGATGGGCATTGATGGAGCTCGAAGCTCCATCAAAGATGAAAAGATGAACAGTAATCAAGAGAATATCCCTTCTTTTAAGATTTGCGCCCCTTATGTAGTAAAATAAGAGCTAAGGGTTAGAATTCCTTAGTGGTTTCTCTCATGGACCAACCCATATTCTTCTATTACGCCCAACAAATATTATTCTCCATCAAGGCTCCCAGTTTCTTAGTGAACACGAAGTGTTGACTGAGAAACTATATATAATTTTTTGTCATCTCTATGATTTCTTCAATTGGCAATCTCTTTGCTCCGGCATCCCTTGAAGCTTATGCTAGTGTAGGCTCGGGATATGGAGCCCAAAACATGACTTTTTAAGTTTCTCTTCTTTGAGTACCTATAAAAAAGTTAGAAACGTTACACTTGCCTCGGCGAGCATCTACGGAGTCCATGCATGGCTCGTAGTGTTTCAAGGAGAGGACTTTTTGGGAATCAGAATTGAAGGACTCATGTAGCTCGACGGAGACTTTTTGGGAGAGGACTTAGGAACCTTAGAAGACGAGGCTAGGGTTTTGCTTGCCTTGCAAAATTGTTTATGACCAACCTCGAGAGGGGACTTATGAAACTCAGGAGCCGAGGGATTTGGTTGCCTCACAAAGTGGTTTCGGACCGACATCATGAGAGGACTTAGGTGCCTCGAGGGGCGAGGGCTTAGTTGAATCTTTGCAAGGTGGTTTAAGACTGACCTCGGGAGATAACTTTTGAGCATCGTGGGACGAGGGCTTGATTGATGCATCGCGAGGTTGTTTAGGGTCGACCTCGGGAGATAACTTTTGAGCCTCGTGGGCAGTGGCGGATCCAGAAAAAAATATGACTGGGGGCAAACGCTAAATAAATTTAATTTCAAACAAGTATTCAAATAAGAAAAAAGTATTTTTTAAAGTATAAAAATTAAATATAAAATATATCATACCATAATATAATAATGACATTTCAAATATTTTACCTGTATATCTTTTTAAGTGATTATTTTTTGACTTTAAACTAAGATTTTCTTTTGTCAATGAGGGCTGATTAATTTTTTACCGGGGTCATTCTTTTAATTTTCTAAAATTTTTTTAACATTGTATATTACGGAGTAAGAAAGGTTGACTGGGGGCGACTGCCCCCGTATTAATACATGTAGATTTGCCCCTGCTCGTGGGACGAGGGCTTGATTGAAGCCTCGTGATGTGGTTTAAGGCCGACCTTGGGAGAGGACTTAAGTGCCTCGTGGGAAGAGGGATTGATTGAAGCCTCGAGAGGTGGTTTAGGATTGACCTCGGGAGAGGACTTTGATGAATATCTCTTAGGCAGGCTGTATTTGTGAGGGTTTGGTTGGGTGCCACTTTTGTTGGCTTAGATAGGCTTTGCCTATTCTTTTATTTGTTGCATCAATGACTTGGGAGAACGCACCCACTCATCCCGGGGTGCGAACTCGTAGGACTTAGCCAATTTAAGCGTTTCCGTTGTGATGTTCACAAGGTCCACGTTTGGCGTCGTCATAGAGCTTTAAGTTATTGTGGCTTTTCTTACCACTTTAAGAAGTGGTTAACCTTCCTCTCAATTCGGAGGTCAAACGTCGAACTCTAATACTACCTCCGTCTCAGAGTATTTGTCCACTTTCATTTTACACACTATCTAATACACTTCTTTAATCCATTTTATCTTGTAATTTGTATATTAAAAAATTATAGAAATTATATATTAATAATCTATATGTTAAGTCGAATCAAATAAGATCACACATGACTATATTTAGGCTTACACATTGAGAGAATTTGATGAGTCAAAGTGCTTAGATGAACAGTTTCAAAAGTCAAAACTGGACGAATACTCCGGGACGGAGGGAGTAGATCAAAGTTTTTGCAATGCAAAGCTTGGTGCGTCCTCACTTTGGTCATCTTTAGTTGTTTGTGTTTGTTTTTATTCTGTGGGTATGCAGGTCTACCAAGTTTCTCACTTGTAAGCACACTGATCCAACGATAGCTTTTTTCTAGCTCTATCTCCTTTTTTCTTGGTGCCGCTATTGGGCTTGTTACAACAATAGTGAAGCGACCAATTTAATATTTATAGCCCATATAATTTCCATATGTTTGGAACAATATGGACCATCTGAATCAAAGCCATTTCTTTCAAAAAAATTGGACACGAGTGAAATTTAGAGTAGGCCTTTAGATTTGAGGCAACCCACTCAATCCATGGCTTGGCGTTAAACTCTGCGTGCCAGTCCGGCAATCGCAAAATTAGCATTCGGTTAGCTCGTGTCTAAAGGAATATTTTTGTGCTGGAGAGGTTAATAGCCTCATCTCTCACCG
Source organism: Cuscuta australis (assembly GCA_003260385.1). Lineage (NCBI taxonomy): Eukaryota > Viridiplantae > Streptophyta > Magnoliopsida > Solanales > Convolvulaceae > Cuscuta > Cuscuta australis. Next base: position 795,575 of record NQVE01000162.1, on the reverse strand, counting down.
ACGATGGTGAAGTCCACAACATCTGTTCAACTTCAGGTTACAGATGAAGACATTGCCGTGGTGAAATTTGAAACCTTGAAAGGGTCGTGTGAGGTCTCTGCGACACTGGGGGTGTAGCTACTTCCGACCAACTGCGGTAACAATCTTGGATACTTGTGGCGGTGATTTTCAGTGATCCAAAGCAGCGACGACTAAAGAAACTTGGAACATGGATTTAGAAACCTACAACGACTGCTATGTCTGTCCTTTGGTGGTCGGGAGAGCTGCTCGTTCATCTCGTTCTAATGCTAAATACTACCTTTGCACCAGATGCTGTGGCACCATAAATAAAGAGACCTCAAATGATCCGCGATGGTCAGCATCGAGGCGAGCAACGGATGTTAGCGTTGAGGCCACAAACAATGATTTAAAGAGGCTCGAATGTAGTGAATTGCTATGGCAAATGATAGAATGGATGCAACCTCAGGTGGATGGGATTAGATCCAAGACTTTCCAGCGGACAAAGGCGTGTGGGATGCGGCAATTCACGGTGGAGACTCCAGTGGATAGTGGCAAGGTGATCGATGGTGATTAGTCGTGAGGTGAGCTGCGGTGGTCAGCGATGAGACGACCAACATCGTCAGTTGTGAGGTGAGCCACGATGGTGAGGGAGGATGCGACCGATAGTGGTCAGTAGTGAAGCAACCTCTGGCGCAGAGTGACACTAAGGCGACTAGTAGAGGTTCTTGGTGAAGCAACCTCTGGCGCAGAGTGACACTAAGGGGCTGTTTGACAACTTCTGAATAGGTAAGTGCTGAACCAGTAAAAGGAGGTCTGAACCATTAAGTGTTGAACCAGTAAGAGGTCTGAACCATTAAGAGCTAGTATATTGCTTAACTATTCAGGGGAAAATGTCTGATCAATTCAGATAAGAGGTCTTAACCATTCAGACTCTGTACAATACTTAACCATTCAGAGGCAAATCTCTTAACCATTCAGACATCTGAACCATTAAGAGGTTGAAAGAAACAGTCTGAACCATTAAGTGCTGAACCATTCAGACATCTGAACTATTAAAAGGCTGAAACAAACAGTTCCCAAGACCTAAATGACCTATGCCAACAATCAAAAACTGTTTTCAAAAATGAAAATCCTGTTGCCTTACATTTAAGGCAAAAAAGTTGAGTGTTGCAAATGCCTTTGTTGTATTTTGTTAAGGAAACAGTTGTGAAAGAATATTTGTCCCCTGAAACTAAAATGGATTGAGTATAAATTTTAATGGATTGAGTGAAAATAAAAAAAGTAAAAACAACTTGTAAATAAAGTTTAAGAGATTGTGTTCTTTAGATTTAAAACAAACCATCAGTGTATAAATAAGTATACTTTATTTGTCCAAAATTAAAATCATATTTTCAAATTTCCCATCCCAAAATTGAAGTCTTGTTACCTTATCTTATACAAATAACTCATTAAAAACAAAATATTACATGCACCTCATCGTTTACTTTTTCTAGTTTTTAAATCGCTTTTTACATACATATTTCAATGACTTTTATTTTTTAATTAATTTCATCCACTTTTTCTAACTTTTAAATCATTTTGACTCTCCTATTTCTATCAATTTATTTTAAAAGGTAAAATAGGCTAGTCAATGACATTTTTTACACTTACGTGTCTAATTTTAATCTTTCATTGATTTTGTCCGTGTTTCCAATGTATCTTTTTGACTATTAATATTGATATTTAAATATAGTTATATTTTTTAAAGTCTTAATATTTCAATACTTTGTTTAAAAAGAAATATTGATATTACATTTATAAGAGCACAAAACATATATTTACATATCCTGGTCAAGCTTTAAAAAATTTACAAATGAAAAAGTTATATTCAGATGTAAAAACTAAAAAGTATTACATTAATTGAGTGAAGTCAAATATGGGTTGTGAGCAAACCCGTCCACCCAATTTAGGGTAATGCACTAACCAAACTCGTCCACCCAAATTTTTGTCATCTATGCGCCGTTTCATCTCTCTCTCTCTCTATAGCTTCACCATTGCGATCTACGCCGACGCCCGTGAGCACCAAATATGGACCTTTGGTTTACCCGGTGAGGCTTCAGCATTGATTGTCGGAAACAGAGTCGTTCCGGAAGGGTATTGATGGGGAATAACCCCATGTCAGTCTAGGGTGACGTCAGCATGGATTTTGCCTAAGTGTCGGGTTTGGACGTCTCTGCTTGGTGCCTGAGCTCCGCTTGGCCCGCGGGCTCTGCTCGGCCTTACCGGCTCGACTCGCGAGCTCTGCTCGACCTTCCTGCTCGACTCACGGGCTCCGCTCGTCCCTCCTACCCAGCCCTGAGCTCCGCTCGTCGGCTCGGCCAACCAAGCCGAGCCCGGACCCCGCGACAACAACGTGAGGAAAGCGACGTTCAACGAAGACTTGATGAAAGCGATAGGATGAAAGGGACAAGACCTAAGGACAGGTGACGTCCGCTAAACGACGAGCCTCGATCAGAGGGCTTTGACTTAGTGAATTGTACCCCCTATAAAAGGGGTGGCACCCCTCATTGTAATGGAACCGGATTCGGAATCAATATACTCCTACTTTGCATTCTCTCTCTCTCTAAAACTTATATTATTTCATACTCTCGGTGGTTTATAGTCATCAGGTATGTAAGTGTTTCATCTTGAATTTCATATTTCTTTTCAAATTCGTTCATCGAGTATTTACTAATCCCCAATTTTATATAATTTTGCCGATGAATTTTCAGATCCGTTTCTTTCATCTCCAGTTTTTTGGTTGAGAATTCTGTGTTTTAAGTTTTCTCACACCTAAAAGAAAACCATCTATTTTTTTTGACATGCATCTCTTTTTTTTTGAAGAAATGAATGAAATATATGACAAGCTTAAATGTGTCTCTCAGATCCTGGCAACATGAGTACGAGTCTACCATATATCTTCTCAAGATATAATAGCCTTTTCTCTATGATCTTTAAACTGATTTATTGTTTGGAAGGTATATTTATTTTTTACGATTGAACTTTGGTTGTGTTTTGCATTGATTCTTAATATACTTTGAAATTTCATTTTCGATCTACTCTCTTATTTTTTAAAATGGGATTCACATTTGTTCATGAAAAAGTTTAAATTATAAATAGGGTGTAGATTTATTTGATAATGGAAATAAAATGAATAGATCTAATATAAAAAATTCTCAAAATAAAGATATTGACTCCAGATTTCATGAACTCTTCGGGTGTCTTAACTCAAAATCAATCCTATTTGTTTCAAGCTTTTATTTCCTGGTAAAGTTTTGAAATATGCTCATAGATGATTAAATACTACGTATAATTTAACCAAATACTAAGTATAAGCTCTTTGTAATTGAATTGAAAATCATATTAGTTTTGATTTGTTAACCAATATTTACTCTCAAATGAATTAATTTGCTTTCTTTCTAACTCATCTCTATAAAATATCCATGTGTTTAATACAACATTGTAAATGATATTGTATAAAAAGGTTTAAAGAACATTTTTTTGCAAACAGGAAGTATACAAAATAATGCACAGAGAAGAAGAATTTCACCATTGCTCACATTTTTTTATTGTCTTGCATTGATACCAAACTGAACTTAAATTGTAGGTGACACACTCATGGACCGGTGGTGCCACTCATTCAATTCACACTAATGTAATGTGTGTTTGACACATGCAATTTCTGATGATTTGGTATTTAAAGAAAAATTTTGGTGGGGAATAAATTCATTGACACAGGATTCTAAAGATTTGAAGATCTCTACATATGCAATGCCCAAGAAATTTTGCATGTAGGAATGTGCCAAATCTCAAAAGACACAATTTCATTATTTAGGCCAGCTGTATTAGCATTATACACGGAGTATATATAGTAAAAGTTCTTTTTTACATCCTACTCCCTCCGTCTCAAAATATAAGCAACATTACGCTAAACGAAGTAATTTTATGAATTTTTTCAATCAATTTTATTTAAAGAATGGTCTGCAAATGAAAAATAAAACTTACATATTTAAAAATTACGCCAAAAGTTCTACAAAACAAGTGGTGAAAAGAATATTTTATTCTATCAAATAATCAATGAAAATACAAAAATAAATAAAAGTTGTCGAGATTTTTAAATAGTGAAGTGTTGTTTATATTTTGGGACGGAGGGAAGTACTTTTTATATAGCCACCAACACACACCCCAAGGCCATTATGGCTAGCTGTATTACCATGAGTCCCGCTAGGGGTACACCACTTGTGTACCCCATATGTGCACACCATATACTCCCCCCTCACCTTTCCCCTACCACTCCCCTCTTTTTTCTCTTCCCATCCAATTTCTCAATCTTATCACTCCATCTCTCTCCTTCGATTTTCTTTTTTCTTTTCAATTTTTTGTAGATTTGATTCATCGAACATCGCTAATCCTCTACAACAACATAACTCGACGCTGCCATATGTCCTCCCACCCGCCGTCGCTGCTGCTCTGTGTCTTCCCACCTGCTGTCGGTGCTACTCTGTGTCTTCCCACCCGCTGCCACCATTGTTGTGGGTCTTTCAACCCACCGCCGTCATAGTGCATCAATGACTGACCATTATTTGGGGTATAAAATCCAAAAATGTTAATTCTCTTATTAAAATTATTGAATTTCAATGTTTAGGCCTTTTCAATTTTCAGGTTATTTGTGTCATTAAACTTTACAGATAAAAAATGTTTTTGTGAAAGACTTGATGAGTATTTTTTGGATTAGACATAATTCACCACCCTTATCAACAATAGGAAGGATCATAAGTGATGTTTATATGTGTGTATGTTTTCACAGACAGTATGATATTTCTAGTACTATAACATAGACAGAGAATGTATGTGTTAATTGAAACTGAAGAGTTTGAGTGTTGTGATGAATGTTTTGTTGTTTGACAGATTTAGTAACATGTGGATGTTATTAGAGATGAACATATTTTGCCAACCATTTTGGACCCTACATGTTCGAAACGGAAGAGCGTCCACGTAAGATTTGATTTAAGTCAACAAAAGAGAAAATTACTCGCAAACAAAAGGTAAACAAGAAAGGGTGATGCAATCAAGATAACGAAGATCCATGTCAAATGTCAAACAACCCTTACGATCATTTTGGAGTTGGCACTGGAGAAAAAGAAGTTCCACGTCAAAGGTCAAATAAGCTTTCCAAGCGTGTTCGAGTTCCAACGCAGGCATGGGAAGTTCTTGATGAGGATGAGGTTTTTGAACTTACCATTTTAAATCTGAACTTCTGTTTAGGCTTTCCATAAGTTCGAAGCTTATGGTTCCCATTTTTTGTGTATAAAAGGTTTTGCATTAACTCGTGTAGTCATTCAACCTTCACTAGAAGTAGATAGCTTTGTCATAGGTTGTTTGTCATAATATGTACATGTTAGTAAGTTTATTAAAAAAATTAGTTTTATGTCATACTATTTAAGTGTCTATTTATCATTACAAATAAACACATATTGTCTGTTACTTAGCAGGTAACCTTGTGGAAGGTCTACCTATGAAATTTTTTATTTCCAGTACTTGTGTCATATTAAGACCTTTGTATTGGGAATCACATATTTTGCATTTGTATTGGTTAATATAACACATATCTCGCATCCACTTGTTCCAAAAATCATGAAATGTCCTTGTAATTAGATTATTTGGCACATTTAATGTATTGAATATGTTTTGTCACGAATGTATCAAGCTACTAACGCGTTGTAAAAGGGCTATTGTCAATGAAGAAAAATGAAACAACGAATTAACCAACACGTTGACAATATGTAGAATTCACTTCTACATGCAGTTAACATCGTTAATTCTTATCCAAAACATCGTTAATTAAACATTCACAAACACTACACGTTTGTAACTAGAAATTGACAGAAAATTAATGTCTATGGTAATAGAGACTTAGTGTATGTCTTCAAAGAGATTAATGCAACAAAGACATTTTTTATCAAAAGATACAAGAGGAGATGAGTGAACTAAATCAAAGCCCTTAAAAAACAAACACCTTACCCTCTACAAGCTACCAGTGAAAACAAATTCTAACAAAAGGAAAATAATTGTACAATCGGCATTGCAAATATAACATACAAAATCTTCCACCATTACAGTATGTTCTTAATTTTATAATTTTTAAAAACTCAATTAAATACCAAGGCCAATCACCTACACTAAAATCCAAAACAGGTTCTTAACATAGTAGAAATCCGAAAGCAGCCATCTCCAATCTTCCAATGTTCAATCTTCCATGCCAAAAGCAACCACAAGAGAGCACGAGTCCAACTCTGAAACTTAACAAACAATTAAGAAATATCACTTCGTTTGGAACACATTTTAGAAGCTATTGGAATCAGATGAGCAGATTTGAGGGATATTGGTAAACTTTTGCGGAGATGATAGTGTCTATTAAATGTGTTATAGACATTACGTGTCTGTAAGATTTTTTTCACAAACATAAAATGTCTGTGAGAGTGTAGATAAACTATCTAGACCTCTTGTCACAAAACATTCCAACCAATGTGAAATCTAAAAAATATTTCAGCTTACTAAGAAATCTGAAAATATTCTACACATAAACTTTACAGATAATGTGAACTAGTGACCGATTACCTCACAAACATTCACTATCATTGAGTTGACATATCTTTCAAATATACATGTCAAAAGCAATGTAGCTATCAAGACAATGAATAAAAGATCCAATAAAAAGCACTTTAGAGACTTTTTATACCAAGTTTTGAAACTGAGTAGACTTTTAACTGGAAAACAGGCATTCTACGCCAGTAATAAACACATCACAAACATTTTAGAGTAATTTATCAATCAGAGCAAGTTCTTTTTTAGAATACAGACATTTTGTGCCAACAAGAAGCACATCATAGACATTTCAAAGCAAGTTATGAAATTGAGCAGACTTTTAAATAAAATACAAACATTTTTGCACCAATAACAAGCACTACACAGACATTTCGTTATAAGCGTGAAAAATTTCCAATTACCACAAGTTTTTAACAAAAAATCAACCATTGAAAAGATTAAAAAAAGAATTAAATGACTGAACAAGTTTGAGAAGAAATGATTCAAAAAAAACATTTAAAAAAGACTAATTTTACAAGAGGGAAAGATTGATTTGTGGTTAGAATTAAATGATTGAATCTAGCTTTACAAATAAAAACCCTAAAATTGAAATAAAAAGTGTTTATTATAACCTTTAGTTTGCTGTTGTACGGTGTTCAGGGCGCAGAAGATCGAAGAAGATGAAGGATGAAGTTTCCGCCAAGTTGGATCTTCCACTGATGCACCAGACGGAGGAAGGCGAAGTAGGCGATGTCACTGCGAAAGAACGAGGAAGACGAAGGGGGAATTCTGGGAGAAGGGCTGAGCTTCCCTAGAGAGATCTGCGAGAGAGAGAGGGAGAGAGAAAGAAAGCAGAGGGGGATAGAGAGAAGAAAGAGAGAGGGGAGTATATGGTGTACAAACGGTGTACACGAATGGTGTACACATAGCCTTTTCCGTATTACCATATATAAGCGTGTCAAATAGTGAATTTTGAGAAAAAGTACCCACCTAGCCACCAATATTCACCCATGTCATTATGGCATTACGTTATCCCATGCACACGCTGACCAAGATAGCTGAATTGACAGGTTGGAGAAAAGCTTAAGCCCATTAACACACCAAAACTAAAAGCCCATTAACACGCAGCCCATTTTTCATTGACCCGGCCCATATATTTGGGCGGGAACACTGTTCAAAAATGTCTCACACCTTTGTATAGATTAAGATTAAGATTAAGATTGGTCTTCTCCGTAATATTCGCAACATTTTTTTTTGTTTTCCCACCGCATGTAATGTCTGGAGGTTGGAGGGGCTTTTTGTCATTTTAAATGTTCAAACGTGTGAGGTAATAGGATCATTCCTAGATTGGGAAAACAACCATGTTTTGGTCCTATTCTAATAATTTTCTCGATTGAATACATTGATATTTTAAATGATTTTTTTGAACACTCAAATGACTCTTTAAAATTTTGATTGACCTATAAAATTTAAAAAAACATAAAAATTCTACAGACTCTACGACCAATGCACCCTCCAAAATCTTACCAAATGCTTTCCCGAGCATTATCTTAATCATGTTGGAGTTTAGTAGTCGAGATTTACGAAACATTATCTTATTAAGAAAAAGAAGATGAAAAGTAGATAATGATAAAAAAACATGTTAGGAAATGTAAAAATTTTGAATTCAAGCCAACAATTTAGAACTGTTAAATTTCCACAATTGTCCCCTGAACATATTCCAATAGAAAATTCAACAGAAACCAAACACAACAATCTTCACCTTCTGCCTGGTGAAGAGTGCAAACAAAGAAATTACATAACATGAACAATGAAGAAGAAGTCTCTTCCAATTAGAAAACTCTTTAACTGATTTTCTTTTATTCCGCCGGAGCAAACGAGATTCATTTCGGATCACTCTTCAGCCAAAGGCACCGCTTCCGCCTGCACGGTGCAACGAAATGCGTTATTAACAGTCAAAAGAAATAATTCAACCAAAAGTTCAAACTTATGATTGTAAGTCCTCGAAAGGAATTTATCAAGGAAATAACCCACCAGCTTGCGGTATTTGAGAGCGTAAAACATTTCCAAATACCGACGCGTCTCAAGCCGGTCCAGCTTGGAAACATGCTTCCAGAACCCATAAACTGCCGCCAGCGTCAACAGCCTGTCCGAGTATATTTGCCACGTGTACCTAAGTCGTAACGAAAAAAACATCGTATCAGGTTGACATTTTAGGAGGACGGAAATAACTCTTGAGTTCTATGATTCAACAACGGCTTCTTACTTCTCCTGGATGCGTTTGAGGCCGCCGGCAGAAATGGCCTCCCAATGGGAAGGATCCTTCTTGCACGTCTCGAAGAAGTTTGCAAGGAGCTCGGCAGCATGTTCGCCGTGGTAAGGGTCAATGTGGAAACCGGACTTCCCGTTCACAATAATCTCGGCAGGGCCACCCTGGTTGGTGGCGAAAGTGGGCAGACCGCAGGTCATGGCCTCGACCACGGTCAGCCCGAACGCCTCGTAGAAAGCAGGCTGGACGAAGGCCCCACGTGTGTCGCAGATGTACCGGTAGAGTTCCCCGTTCCTCACGCGGTTCATCTGGGATGAGATCCACCTGAACTGCCCGTTCAGGTCGTGGGTCTTGATTAGCTCGTGCATCTTCTTCATCTCCGCCTGCTCTTCCAAGTCTTTGGATTCCTTTCTCCTGTCCCCGCCGACCACCACCAGATTCGCCAGTTCCCTTAGATTTGGGTTCTTCGCGTACCACTCAACCAGTCCTGTCAAGTTCTTCACCCGGTCCAACCGAGCCATCGTGAATAAGATTGGCTTCTTCCGGTCCTTGAGCACACATCTGGGGGCCAAAAGTCATAAGACACTTGAGCCAAACCAAACTAAAAGACTGAATTCGAACGACATTTCTAGTGGACAACTGGGTAATTTTGAATATAACCGGTTGACCATTTGCAAAAAATACTTACAGGTGCTCTTCATTCTCAACATCACTAAACAACAAGTCTTCAATCTCAGGATGAAGGGCGGTGAGTCGCTTCTCCTTCTCAGAGTAGGGGAAGTACAAGTTCATATCGGCTCCTGGGGAGACGATGTTGAACTTGGGGTCAAAAACGTCAACTCCGTGGACAACTCTGTAGAGTCCCGGCATTGTGAAAGCCTGGTGGCTCTCGTATTGTCCAATTGTATCCTTGCTGAAAAACCAAACAATGATTAGTATTAAAAAAAGGAGATTTCAGTTAGTTTGGAGAGAATTAAACATAAGCAAAGGAGAAAATAACAATACCTTCCAGCAATCTCTTGGAAGGTGCTGGTGATTATGAAATCAGTATGGTTCATGGCAATGAGATCAGCAGTGAATTGGCATGAGAAGTGATATTTCTCATCAAACTTTTTCAAGTAAATGTCGGAATCCGGGTATTTCGTCTTCTCCAACGCATGCGCAATTGTGCACTGCAGAATCACGACGGTTAAAAAACCTTTCTTGGGTTTAAAATCAGAGATTTGAACATTTGGTTGAATTGATTTCTTAGCAGACCTGAGTGACGCCCAACTTGTGAGCCAGCAAGGAGGCAACAAGGTTTCCCTCGCTATAGTTTCCAATGATCAAATCAGGTTTTGCCTGCAGCTCAGCAGTGATCTCCTTTGCAACATCCTGCAGTTTAAATAATATTTCAAACAAAACAAACATGCATTAGCAAAAAGCATACAAAACCAGAAGGGAAAAAAAGAGGTAAAATCGCTCAATTTTACCTCGGTGAAAGTCTCCATGTATGGCCAGACATCGAACCGGGAGATCCATTTTTGAACAATTCCCTTCTCATTCCTAAAAGGGATTCTCAGAATGTGAGAGTGCTCCGCCCCGTACACTTTCTCAAGGCGCTGCCCACACGTCGTCCCAACTGCATCCGGGAGCAGCCTAGTTATATGTTTTTTTTAATAAAAAAAACATCATGTGTTAAAACAAAAACAAACAAAAAAAACATCTATAATATCATATGCTGAAGTTGAATCTTCCAGGAAAATAGAAACTAACAATGAGGATCCTCGGTTTGATATCGAGTCCTTGCTCCTTGCTGCGCTTGATCATCTCCCGCTCCAATGCTGGAACTTGATCCAAAATGTAAACAACCTGATGAATCGTATATGAGAAATGAGCTATCAATTTTGGTGAACGAAGAAAATCACTTCCTCCCTCAATTCCATATTAAATGCCCATTATGACTTTCTTGATAAATAAAAAATGAATGAAGGTAGACATACTCTATGTTTCAATGTACCAAGAAAGTCTTAATAGACAGTTAATATGGAATAAAAGGGGTATTAGTTATTACTCCACCTGGCCACCGGTGTCTGGGTACCCCAACACGTTTTCTTGGGCGAAATAGCCGTGTGGGGAAAGGATCACGACATTGAAAACCATAGGGATTCTCCCCAAGAACCTCTCAAGAGTGCAAGAATCAGGGGCCTCTAGGAGGTCCAGAAGCATGCAAATCATCTCCATCACCCTCTCCGCGGTGTCTCCCCATCCCCTCTCCAGCCCACTCTCTTGGAACCAGTATTTGAATTCAGAGTACGATGTTTCGGGAGGCAGTTTGCTGAGGTACTCCTCAGCCTTCCTTAGCACGCTTTGAAGCGTGTTCAAGTTCTGGATTCTGTCATTCAACATCATGGTCTGCAAAAAAACAGAACAAAATCATTTCTTGAGCCTAAAACTACAAGCTTGAGTATCGGTCTTTGAGGTTCTTGAGCTTAGCTACCTTTCCTTTGTACTGGTGAAGGCGGAGGAAGTCAAGGAGTGGGGCCATGCTCTCCTTGTCATGGAACATCTTCGCCGAGAGATGGCGATTGAGGAACTCAACTCCATTCCCTATTGATTTTGTGAGTGTGGGCTTGGGAAATGATGCATTGAATGGCTCAAAGTCAAGCTCAAGAACAAAGTTACCATTGTTGCTGGATCAAAGAACAGACAAAATCACACATTACTATTTTTAAAAACCATATGATGAGCAGTAAGAGAGAGAGAGAGAGAGACTCACACTCCATCAACAAGCTCTTCTTTGAACTGCAGATACTGAGGAACAGTGAGTTCCTCCACAGCCAAGGCGTGAACATTAAGCCGTATGTATTCCCAAACACCTGGTCTCGTACGGATTGCAAGAGCAACCCATGGTGACAAAACAATGGCTTCCTGTTTACAACAATGAATGTAACCTCAATCTTAATAGGGACATTATTAATTAGTAATCAATTACAAGATCTATAAAGAGCCAATTCAATCAAGCTAATTAAGAACCATAAAAGGAAAGCCAAATCTACCTGTGTGCACTTGAAAACTTCCTGAAAGGAATGATCATTCAGTTTGTCCTGATCACTTTTGCAGATGGACTCAAACTCAGCTAAGAGCTCGTGGCGCTTCAAGATTCCCTTCCCGTGGCTTTCAATCCTTTAAGGAGAAGCCAAGAATGAAAGAAGAAGAAAAAAAACAGAATCTTTGTCATAATTAAACATAAAAAAGATCATCATCCAAGAAACCATTATTAATATAAACAAAAGACCAAGAAAACATCATCTTCTCACCTCGACATGAACAGCAAAATCTCATTGCGGTGAGCGGCCAATGTAGAATCAAGGCGCTCCCTGAGGCTGTGGACTCGGGTCAGGACATGTTCAGCCATTACAACAAATGCTCAACTGCAATAAGAAGAAGATGAAGAAAAATTTGTGAAGACTGTTAATAAATGTTGATCCTCTTTGGTAAATCCAACACAAGAACTTATACTAGTTGCAGAATGGAAGAAAGAAGGAAAAATATTTCTCAACTGTACTGTAGCAGATGCAGGAGATTATCCTTGAAATGTAATGAACATTTCTGTGAATGTATTTTGATGTTACCTGTTTACTTACAAGTTTCACCATCTTCTCTTTCGCATCCTACTTTTGACGTTCAGGTTTCCTCGGACTTGAATCAGAGAATACCTCGCCTCTTTTGACTTAGCCATTTCCGGGCTACTTTGACCCTTGTGGCGTCGCCATACCCCCAAGATCCCCTGGTCGCTCACGCGATCAACAGATCTTGTGTTCCAGACATAGTCGTTCTCTCAGGCTTTCTTGCCACGGCGTCGTCTTCAACCTTGGTCGCTTGACAGGGTTCGACGCTTCACCCACTACTGGGTATCTTAGCACGAATCACCGTGCAATTTTAGCGATCTCTTGTGGTCGCTCCCCCCCCCCCTTTTTTGGAGAATCAGAGACAAGATGTGCGAGAAAGCTGGTTTTATTAAATCTCAAGAAAAAGACATGGCTGGAATACAATCTATTGATAAAATTTGATAAGGTTGGCGGCATTCCATACTCGCGGAATGTCGCCACTGGTTGGAGTCTGCAATCTAAATGTCCCATCAGCCAACACCTCCTTTATGATATATGGCCCCTCGAAGCTTTTAGCAAACTTCCCTCCATCGGTCGGCCGGCTGACCTCCCTCTTCCGAAGGACCCAGTCGTCCATCTTGAACTGCCTTGGTCGCACCCGCTGGTCGTGATATAACTTGACCTGCCGGCGGTAGTTTTCTGCCCGCATATATGCCCTTTCCCTTCGCTCATCAATGAGGTGCAGTTCTGCCCTCAGGTTCTCCTCATTTCCTTGAGAAACAAACGCCTCTACTCTATAACTTAACAACGAGGTCTCCGCTGGAGCCCTTGCTTCAAATCCATATGTGAGCGAGAAAGGAGTTTCACCTGTGGCCTTCCTTGGGGTAGTTCTGTAGGTCCACAAAATATAGGGCACTTCTTCCACCCAGGCACTTTTGCATTCCATTATCTTCTTCTTGAGGCCGTCCATGATGGTACGATTGGTGTTCTCAACCTGCCCATTGGTTTGGGGGTACCCGACCGCTGCATAGCTGTGTTTTATGCCCCAGCTCTGTAGAAACTCATTGAACCCTCCTGCCTCGAATTGGGTTCCGTTGTCGGTGATGATCTGCTGGGGCACCCCAAATCGGCACAAGATTTGCTTGGAAACGAACTTCGTCATCTGTTCCGCAGTGATGGTTGGCACGGGGGCGGCCTCGACCCACTTGGTGAAGTAGTCAATCGCGACCCCCAGGTATGTGTTGTTCCTGTCCCCCGAGGCAAAATACCGACCAGATTGATGCCCCACCGGGCAAAAGGGATCGCTGTGCTTATCGGGGTATAATTCGTCGCCGGTCGCCCTGGCATCCTCTAGAATTCCTGGCAAACCTTTCATTTGCGCACGTACTCTGCGCAATCTCTGATAATCGTTGGCCAAAAGTATCCTTGTAGGGTCACCTTCTTGGACATCGTGAAGGCTCCCTGATGTGCTGAACATATTCCCTCATGGATTTCCTCCATTAACTTCTTGACTCGCCCGCTCTTAAGCACATCAACAATGTACCATTGTACGATCGCTTATACAGCCGACCGCACTCCAGCGTGTAGCTGGGTGCACGTCGCTTCACCACCTTTGCCGCGATTGGGTCGATAGGTAGCGACCCGTCAAGGATGTACATGGTAATCTCATCAATCCAATCCGGTTCCTCTTTGAGTGTGATGATCAGCACTTGTCCGGGACTGATGCTTGGCTCGAGCAACTCTTCTTCCTGGGTCATTGCCTTAATATGATCCGGGGAATCCGGACCAAGCTTTGACAAGATATCTGCCTCAGCGTTCTCTTCCCGAGTAACCTGCTCTATCCGGTACGCCCCAAATGCTTTAAGCAACTCCAGGGCAGTGTCTCTATACTTCTTCATTCGTTCATCCTTGGCCTCAAATTCTCCAGTGACGTGGCCTACCACTAGCTTGTAATCGCACCGGACTTGGATTCGCTCAGCTTTTAATGAGGCTGCCAACCTTAAGCCGCAAAGCAGTGCCTCATATTCAGCCTCATTGTTTGAGACTTTAAACCGGAATCTCATGGAGTAGTATGCCTTGAACCCTTCTGGATATATCGCCACGACACCTCCCCCCGAAGCATCAGTCGCGGACGACCCATCGGTGTACACGGTCCACCAATTCCCCTCGGGTTCTTCTCCACTAGATTCTACCTCTCTCGCAGTGCATTCTACCACGAAATCTGCTAATGCTTGCCCCTTTATCGCCGGTCGCGGCTTGAACTCTATTTGAAAGGATCCCAGGAACACCCCCCACTTGCTGACCCGTGACGGGGCATTTGGGCTTCAAAGAAGTGTTCCGATGGGAATTTGTGATAACACATGGACCGGATGGGCTTGAAAATATGGGGTGAGCTTTTTCACCGTACACACCACCGCAAAGATGGTCTTCTCCATGTTGGTATATCTCAACTCCGCCCCTCGCAGCACTCAGGCCACATAGTACACAGGTCGCTGTGCGCCCTCCTCCTCCCTCACAAGCACCGAGCTCACATCTCGAGGAGAGATTCCTAAGTATAGGAATAAGGTCTCTCCGGGCTCTGGCTTCGAAAGCACTAGTGGGGAGAGGAGATATGCTTTTAACCCCTCAAAAGACCGTTGACATTCCTCGGTCCAAACGAACCCTCTACTCTTCTTAATGGTCTGAAAGAAAGGAGCCGCTCGATCAGCTATCTTTGATCAGAAACGACTGAGAGCAGCAATCCTGCCGGTGAGCTGCTGGACCTCCTTTACATTTCGCGGAGGCTCCATCTCCAAAATCGCCTTTACCTTTTCCGGGTTAGGCTCGATCCCTCTCCGGCTGACCATATGTCCTAGGAATTTACCCCCCTGCACCCCAAATGTGCATTTCTTGGGGTTGAGGCGAAGCTGGAACTTCTTCATGATCTTGAATACTCTCTCCAGGTCGCTAGCATGAGACTCCGTCCGTTTGGACTTGACAATCATGTCGTCCACATACGCTTCCATGCACCCCCTAGTACCGGCGCGAACAGCTTGTTCACCATCCGTGCATAGGTCGCCCCAGCATTCTTCAAACCAAAAGGCATCACCTTGCAACAGTATACCCCACTAGGGGTGATGAAAGCGGTCTTTTCTTCATCCGCCACTGCCATCTTGATCTGATGGTACCCACTGAATGCGTCCATGAAACTCATCAGCTCGCATCCTGTCGTCTCATCAACCAACTGATCAATGTTGGGGAGAGGAAAAGGATCCATCGGGCAAGCTTTATTTAGATCAGTGTAATCGACGCAGATCCACCAGGTATTCCCTTTGGGTGCGAGGACTACATTTGCCAACCATTCCGGGTAGCGGACTTCCCGGATGTGCCCAATGGATTGCAGGGTGGTCACCTGCTTGGTGACAAACTCTCTCCGTTCTAAGGAAAGGAAACGCTTCTTCTGTTTGACCGGCTTGTGGGTCGGATCCACTGCCAATCTATGGCAGATGATTTTTGGGTCGACCCCTGGCATATCCTCTGGTCCCCAAGCGAATAGCACCTTGAATGCTCGGAGGACCTCCAATAACTGCTCCTTTAATTCAAGCGGTAAGGTTTTGCCTACCTTCACCTTCCGCTCTGGCACAATCGGGTCCAAAGAAACTTCCTCGACCTCTTCCTCCGGCTCAGCTCGGGGTCGCCCCTCCTCCTTCTGGATCGCCACACAGATCGTGCTCACATTCTCGTCGACTCGGGCTTGGCTTTTGGTCGCCCTGACGTAGCATGACCGTGACAGGCTCTAGTTCCCCTTTGCTACTCCCACCCCTGTGGGAGTGTTGAACTTTAGGCATAAGTGGACGGGGGAGATTACGCACTCCAGGTCCTCCAACCCTGGTCGTCCCAGAATCAGATGGTGTGCACAGTTGAGCTGTACTACCATAAATTCCATGTCGACCCAGAGTCGGTGGGTGCCATCTCCTACCCCGGCCTTTACCGTGATAGTTCCTTCTGCTTCGATAGTATCCCCTGTAAATCCTGACAGCGGCGTATGGATTGGTTTCAGGTCGCTTCGGGACAATCCCAACTCCTTAAAGGTGTTGTTGTACATTACATTGACCGAGCTGCCCGTATCGACCAAAGTTCGGTGAACAACCACATTATTGATCTCCACTCTTATCACCAGAGCGTCCCTGTGAGGGCTGAGGACTGGGGGATAATCCTCGTCTGTAAAGATCAGAGGTTCCTTCTTTTTTCGCTTAGGCAGCGGTGGCCTTTGTACCTCGGCCAGGTACACCATGTTTTTCCACTTCTTCCGGGAGGATACCGAATCTCCTCCAGTGTTTCCTCCCATGATGAACCGACACCCCAGGTGTCGGCGACCTTGCCTCTCCTCCTCATCTAGGTCGTCACAATCTCGCCCTAGGTGCCGCCGTCCATCTTCTTGCCCCTCTTCTGCTGTGATCGCTTCCGTGGGGGCTGGCGGCCTCCTCCAGGTCCAGTTACTTGAGGACGGTCGATCTGACCGAGGAGGTGGCCCTCTAGCGATCAGCTGATCCATCTCCTTCTTCAGCGTAACGCACTCCGACGTGTTATGGGTGCTGTTATGGTGGTACTCGCAGTATTTGGGTGCATCTTGCACACCATAGCTTTCCCGACCATGAGGAGGGGCCGGCAACGACTGTACCGCGTGAACAGGATGCCTGTTCGCATGATACCCGGTGGGGTTCGGCCCCTTACCATAATCCTTCCTTTTCTTTCCTTCTGCCACCAGTGGCCCGCTTTTCTTCTCCTTCCGGACTGGTGGCTCATCATCTTCCTCTTCCAGCGCCAGGTACTTCGCCCTGGCCAACATCTCTTGATAAGTCGAGAGAGGATTCCGTTGCAGCTCCTTACGCACATCCCCTTGGGGGAGTGCAGCTTGGAGCATGGCGATCAGGGCTTGGTCGTCCGCCCCTTGGACATCCCTAGCCTCCTTCTCCCACCTATTAATGAACTCCTGGAGCTGTTCCCCCTTCCGGATCTTCACATTGAGCAAATGCGAGAAGGGGAGCTTTTGTCTCCGGCTGGATGCGAAGTGCTCCAAGAACTTGTGGGCCAGGTCGCCCCACTTGTCTATCGACCCCTTGGGTAACTTGTGAAACCACTCACAAGCATGCCCTTCCAGTGTCGCCAGGAAGCACCGACACAGTTATTTCTTCTAGATATGCATACATGACCACGTTGGCCCCGAAGCAAGCGAGGTGGTCTTGGGGATCGGTCGTCCCGTTGTATGCCTTGGTCTGGGGAGTCTTGAAATTATCAGGGAGAGGGCAGGACATTATCCTTCTGGAGAAGGGCGTTACCTCACTGAAGACCGCCTGGCGATAGGGGTTCTGGGCATCCAGCCGCTTCTCCAGTTGTTCGTACATTTTCCACAGCTCGGCTGTGCCCTTATCCCCGACTGTCGTCCGTCGCTCCTCAGAACCGACCTTGGAGGTCGCTGTGGACTCCCCTCTCTTCTTCTTGAGCGTGTCTCTCAAGTCGCCTTTTCGGGCCGACCGAGTGTCCTGCAGCCTTTTGAACGCAGAGGTCCGAGGTTTCTTCGACTTGGGGTCTCCCAAACGGTCAAAAGCAGACATCCGCTCGAAGGAGGACGACTCGTCCTCTTCTTCCAGCCTGGAAAGCGCATCTGCCATCACAGCCTTCCCATTAGGCTTGGTCGCCTTCTTCTTTTGGGACCGCCTCACTTTTTTCTTTTTTCCTTGGGAGCCTGCAGGTCCAACCTTCTCGCCTGTGGGTCCCCCAGCCACATCTCCTACCACAACCTCGCGGTTGGACGCAAGTGCGGCCAGCACCTCCTTGAATTGTTCGGCCGTGATCCCAACCCTCTGAATGAGGGCCTCAACCTCCCCGGTGGTGATGGGGGGGTGCTGGCCTCCGGTGGCGCTGTTCTCCTCCTGTTGGGGAACTCCGGTACCTACGTTGGCGTTGCTACGTGTTTGCACCATCGTCGTTGTGGATGATTTCTTCTGAGTATGATTCTCGAAGTCTCAATGAAAGCACCAATCTGATGGATAATAAATCCACCAAATGATCCGGTTTACGGAGCAGATCGTAAGAACAAAATTAAGAACAAGAATTCGAGAATTGGATGTGTATTACTAGCTTGATTTAGCTTGAGTTCTCCCCTTTCGGGTCCCCTCTATTTATACATGAGCTCTAAACAATTAAGGTAATGCATAACCGATGGAGTCTATCCCGCCAAGGGCGCGATCCCCTTTTCCCGGCTCCGTAACGACCAATCAGCTCCGTCTCCTTCTCCGGACTGACTCTGCCAGCTGCGCTTGGCCTGAGGTTAACTAGGCCCAGCTCCTTGGGCCGACCCAGCTTGAGTATTTCACAGGTGCTTGACCCGAAGCTGTTTAAATGGTTCATTTGGGCCGTCCTCTGGATATCGACCCATCAGAAGTATATTTTTTACTTGTTTAAAAAATGATATTAGCATTTTTATTTGATTTAAAATTAATTTTATATTAATTTTTGATGTCAAATAAAATACACTTTGAACATTTAAGTGGAAAAGAATTTTGAAAATCCTTCTCACAATCACAATCCTTATTTTCGGCCATTTGGGATTGAGGAGAATCAAAATTTTCTTTGATTGATTTTTGAGTGGGCTAATTGTTTTGTCATTTAGCTAATGACAAAAGTTAATCACATCTTTGTATTATTTAAATTTTTCATGCCATAAGCCACTTTGTAAATTGATCACTCTTGGAAAAAACATTTCGGCCATATTTTAGAGAGAGAAGAAATGATATTCTAAGTGTTCCATTAATATCATGTTGTGTATAGAAAATATCTATAATATTTTCTAAACATTATTAGAAAGATTTTCTATAGAAATATACAAGATTATTATTATCCCAAATTTTAATCTTTATATTTTATACTACTATAATCTTTACTAGCATAAAGATTGTGGTAGACTCCGGCGTTGTTCGTGTGTCAAAGTTGGAGACCGGACGCTTGAACGGTTACGTTTGCACTTTCAATGCTCTTCCTATGACTTGTTCGTTTTTACCGCTTACGGAGAAAGGTATAAATTTCTTACTTACTATCTGTTTTAGTACGTGATTCTGGGCAAGATAATCATGTTAGGAGGTTAAAATTTTTATATTCCGCTGCCTATCTTTGCATTGTTACCTTTCATAACCCACCCCCTAAACCCCCCACCCTACCCCCACCCCTGCACCCCCACCCCAACCCCGCCGTAAGCCCCCCACAAAATGTGTGGCTATTATGCAATCCACACATTTTGTGGGGGGGCTTACGGCGTGGTTTGGGTGAGGGTGCAGGGGTGGGGGTAGGGTGGGGGTTTAGGGGGTGGGTTATGGGGGGTAGGAACTGTCAATTTTACGAACGGAGCACCGGAGGTGCCCTAAAAAGGCAGTGGCACTGCTAGTGGCACCGTTCTCCGGTGTCACTAGAATCGGGCCGAAGAATAAATATTATTTTTATGCCCTTTTTGCTTCTCTGTTTTGATCAAATCATTTAAAAAATCATCCCCAACCTTTTGTGTATATCCCAAATAACTCATCTCTCACTTGTGTTATTTTACAAAAAAAAAAGTTCCATAAACAGTTTATAAATGAAAACTACTCATCAGTAATAAGTTAATAAACATCAATACAAATAAATAGCCCATTAAGCTCATTAAGTCTCAAATTTTCAATTTTAGCTACCACTGGCCACCTAACTAGTACACTAAAGGTAGGAGTCATTACGGATCAGTGAAAGTTTTTGTTGAAAGATTCCTATCGATGTAAAGTGTGTTCGCTGAATACACATTACTTAAACCAAATTAAACTTGTGTACGGTGAACACCACTCATAATTTCAACTCCATTTCATCAACCATCCGCTCCACCCCATCCATCAGCCAAAAAAAATTTTAAATGGTTCAACGAAAATTAATTTATGGGTTAGCTATTTATCTAAATTTTTAGAAAAAAAATATTTAAATTTTACATACACTAAATATTTCACAAAAACAACATACACTAATATTTGAAAACAACATACACTTTATATTTAAAAAAATACAATGAATATTTAAAAATAACATACACTGAATATTAAGATGACAAAAAACGATT